>SNQJ01S0266629.1:0-11748 GCA_010110895.2 Picea sitchensis | reverse complement strand
AGTAAGTTGGATTTCGAAACTACAAAAGGTTGTTGCACTTTCAACAAAAGAGGCAGAGTATGTTGTTGCTACAGAGGCTAGTAAAGAGATGATTTGGTTACAGAGGTTTATGGGGGAATTGGGAATGAAGCAGGAGAACAGCAGGTTGTACTGTGACAGTCAGAGTGCCATTCACCTTGCAAAGAACTCAACCTTCCATTCGAATACTAAGCATATACAGTTGCGGTACCACTTCATACGATCCGCCTTGGAAGATGGACATTTGAAGTTGGAAAAGATACACACTAGCTAGAATCCTGCAGACATGTTAACAAAGGGAGTAACCGGGAAGAAACTGAGTTCCTGCTCAGTTTCAGTTGGTCTTCAAGAATGAAGATGAATATGAGAAATTTTCCAGGTCCAAGAAGGTTCAGAGTCCATCATATACAACAGCAGTGGACTTGTTGGGATCAGTCTCCAAGTGGGAGATTGTTGGTTGTGGAGCCTAATTATCTTCCTGATTCAGAGGTCCTTTCTTTCAACCATGTTTATACCCCATGAAGTATTTACACCCCATAAGTATGTAGACTCTTCCATGCGTGGGAGTGCAGAGGGGGGGTACCCCCTCTGCGGGGTCTAGGGGCAAGCGGGCCCCCAGCGGGGGTTTGGGGGCGAAGCCCCCGAAGGAAAAATTGCCTTGTAAATGTATATTGTAATTTCATTGTAAATCTAGACCGTTCATTATAAGGTCACAGATCTAACAGTAGATATTATGTTAGGGTTTTTTTCCCTAGAAGGCAACCCTCTTTTATGAGGTAAATGTATTGCGGCTATGGTTGATTGTGAATATTGTATTCTGAGATAGGAGACTGTGAGAGAAAGAAGAGGAAGTTACAGTGGGTTTGTTGTAGGTTGTATCCCTTCATATGCTGGATAATAATAAAGGAAGGACTTGGAAATTTATCTGGTGGACGTAGCCCATACTGGGTGAACCACGTAAATCTGTGTCTCTATTGTATTGTGTATCTTCTATGTTTTGTTTCCTCATTTGTTTTAATTTATTGCTCCACGGTCCTGTTTTTCTAACACCTTTCCCAAGCTCCTTATTGATGAGAGTACATATCATGAATAAAGGTTGGCAAACCCATAGTTAAGATCCCCCTCGATGAGAATACTAATCTAGAGGAAGGGTTAGTTGATACTTCCTTTAGAGTCCACTTGATGAGTATACTAACATGGAGAAAGGTATATTGACTCTTCCTTGGGGCACCAATCTATAGGAAGGTTTAATATATCCTTCCATGTAACATACCCAGATCAACAAACCCAAAACGATTTGCTCTACACTTTGATTTGAACGTACCCACTGCCCAAGTACCTCTAAATTCTCTCTCTTGGGTTGATTCAAAAATTTTGATACTAATTAACTATTAAAGAAGCATGAAAGAAACACATGCAATAATCAAGATTCTTTCTAATTGTAAAATAAAATATTAACATGTCATGCACAACAATAACCAACAAGCAAGCACATTATAAATATATCATATCTCATAGATAATTCCATTGATGGTAAGGAGACATGATTCTACCATTGTAGTTGTCGACACTTTGACAAAAAGTGTGCATTTTATTCCAATTCGTATGACATATCAAGAACCTGACATAGCTAGATTTTTTGTTAATGAAATTGTAAGATTGCATGGTGTACTGAGGAAGATAATATTTGATCGAGGATCGGTATTCACTAGACGTTTTTGGAAGAGGCATTGGGCATGCAATGAAATTTTAGTACAGCATATCACCCCGAAACCTATGGAAAATGGAAAGAATGAATCAAATTCTAGAAGATATGCTTCAAATCTATGTGATGGATCAACGGAAATGGTGGGAAGAATTTTTACCATTTGTAGAATTTCTGTATAACAACAGTTACCAGAGTTTGATAAAAATAACACCTTTTGATTTTCTATACAGACGACCATGTAGGACACCTTTGAGTTGGGATCAACTAGAAGATATGGTCCTGGTGTGTAATATCCCAAACATTATGTGTACACTTTCCTTCTCGTTGTTGTAGCAAAATGCCAAGTTTTATGAGTGTTGACTTTCGTCAAACACTTAGGTTGTAGGTGCCTTTTTACCATCAAAACTCTCACTATATTGTTGTTGGTATTTTAGATTAGCTATTATGTGTTATAGATGGTTTATGTGCATTTCAGGTGTACCCAAAATTTTCATTTTCACACAGTAAATATCTTTGCAATAGCAACATGAAAGAATCCACAAGAATACAACGAATATACTGGTGTAAACTCAACACATATTTATCATTTTGTTTCAGTGTAAATAGAATAACAACAGTTGTATTAACTCTTAAAGATTAGCTTGCAAAATACTAGAATATATGGGTTGAAGATGACTGTATAGATGGTCCACTAGATAGCTCTGAATGCAGTCCAAAAAATCAACGCCCTTCCCACAAAAAACTCAACCCACACAAGAGGGATTTGGCCAATACCGTATACTATATCTTTGCACCTTCTCGGTCCAGTTTAGAAAGGGACTCCAAGGATTAGTGGCAGTAGTCCACAGTTCAGAAATGGAGAATAAATGCACCCAGATTGGAGATAAACCTCGGCATTTAATCAACAACAATATTTTTTTGTGTATAGACTAAGAGATGCACCCAGTTAGAGATAAGACGCCACCCAATATTAAATACATACCTGCATTGATATAGACAATTTCCCCACTCCAAATCACTCCACAATAAGCAATATGAGGTGCCTAGACAGAGGAAAACAAAACCCAGAAGTAATATAGTTTGATTTCAGCAACAAGCTCGCCCTCCAACACTTGAAACTTGGCATGTCAAGAAGTACTACGACCCAACAATGGGTTTACTCTCTCAACTGCAAATCATTTCCCCCAAGATCGTACAAACAATCCTCTAGCTCAATAAATATTCTTCCTAAAAAGGTGAAACCCACACAATGAAGCACATTGTCGAAGTCTAAGTGATTTTGATCCAAAGACCAGCTAGGGTGTGTCGTTGCAACACCGAAACCAACACAAAAGAAGAGTTTCCAAAACCCTAGAAAACTCTCCAAGAGCTCTCCAAATATATTTTCTCAATAAAAAAGCGTAAGAATTATCCTAGACTCCTCCTATCCCCTTTTTTATACTTCTAACTTGAGCTTTCTTTCCTTCTCTTATGAATGTGGGATAATATTCCCTTGATTAATTTTCACCCCAGGCCACGGGAACTCAATTAGGCTAGTGGAATTCTCTCTTAGAGAGATTAGGCAGATGGGGACATTATAGTCCTTCCCACCCAAGATTGCTTTCTCTCAAGCAATTTCAATCCTGGATGTTGAAGTACCTTCTCTCCTTCCCATGTAGCGTCCTCGATAGGCAAATCCTTCCATTTGACAAGGTACTCCCTGACAGTTCGGTTCCTTAGCTTTCGCTCCCTGATCTCCAAAATATCTTCATGAACCTTAATCAAMTGCCCCTCTTCATCCAGTGGRGGTAACTCAGTAGAGGTAGTGATATGTTGTCCCAATGCCTTCTAGAGACATGAAACATGGAAGACATTATGTATTTTGCATCCCTCTGGAAGCTCTAGCTCGTATTCTACCTCTTCTATGCACCTCGAAATCCTATAGGGTCCGTAAAATATGGGTTAAAATTTTTCTGCCCCCTTCATCTTAAGTGACAACTACCTGTAGGGTTGCAGACGTAGGTATGCCAAGTCCCTGAACTCAAAGTTGTGTTCCACATGATGCATGTCTGCATAGACCTTCTGTTGATTCTAATCCATCTGCAAATTTTTCTTAAGGGTCCATAGAATATCCTGACTCTCCTGAATCCAATCTTTAGCTTTAGGTGCTCTGTTGTCTCCAAACACCCGATCCACAAATGTAGGCGCATCATATCCATACAAAGCTCGGAAGGGTGTCATCCCAATCAACATGTGATAGGTTTTACTGTAGCAGTGCTCGCCCAAGTGTAGCCACTTTATCCAGGCTTTATGTTGGCCTAACACATAATTCCTCAGATAGCCTTCAAGCGGTTTATTCACAATCTCGGCATGCCCATCCATTTGAGGATGGTATCTCATGCTAAGTGTCAGTTTTGTCCCAACTAACCTGAAAAGCTCCTGCCAAAATCCTCCCATGAACCTGCAATCTATGTCGCTAACAATAGTTTTTGGCAACCTGTGCAATCGAAATACATTTCTAAAGAACAACTTTGCTACCTGTGTTGCGGAATATTTGGAGGGTATGGAAAAATAATGTGCAAACTTCATGAGCCTATAAACCACCACATAAATACAATCGTTTCCCTGCACCTGGGGCAACCCTGTGATGAAGTCCATAGAGATCCTTTCCCATTTTTGTTCTAGGATGGGAAGTGGTTGAAGTAATCCAGTCGATTGAGTATGCTCCACTTATTTCTATTGGTAGACTTTGCATTCCCTCACAAATCTCAACATATCCATCTTGAGGCCTTTCTACATAAATCTTTCCCTCATCTGCCTGTAGGTTTTCAAGTACCCAAGGTGTCCCGCCAAAGGTGAGTTGTGTGTTGTATGCATGATTTTTTCCTTCAACTGATATTCTGGTACTAAATATATCATGTCTTTGTAATAAATAATGTCATCCATAACTCGGTACCAATCATCTTGGATCTGACCGTCTAGGATCTCACAAGCAAATCTATCCTTGGAGTATTCTACAAATAGAATATATTTCCAATCAACTGAAATATTCATGAGGGAGATAGTGGATGGTACTCTAGAAAGGGCATCGGCCACCACATTGTTCTTTCCCTTCACGTATTCAATCTCGAAATCATATTCTTGAATTTTACTGATCCACTTTTGTTTCCTCTCACTCAATGCTTTTTGCTCCATGAGGAACCTCAGGCTGTTATAATCTGTCTTCACTTTGAACCTGTTCCCCACCAAGTATTGTATGAATTTGGCCAATGCATGCATAATGGTCAACATATCCTTGTCATATATTGAATAATGTTGCTCATACTCCCTAAGTTTTTGGCTCTCAAAAGAAATAGGATGATTATTTTGCATCAACACAACTCTTATCCCTATCCTTGAAGCATCACACTCAAGCACAAATGGTTGAGTGAAGTCTGGTAAGGCTAGCACTAGGCATGAACTCATTACCTATTTCATTTTCTCAAATGTCATATGCGCCTCATATGTCCAACTAAAATCTCCTTTCTTAGTGAGATCTGTAAGAGGTGTCGTCAACTGTGAGAACCCCTTAACAAATTTCCTGTAATAAGTGTAGAGCCCTAGGAAGATTTTCAATTATGTCAAATTTTTTGGGGTAGGCCACTCTATAATTGCCTTGATTTTCTCCTGGTGGACTCAGACATCATTTTCCCCGATCACATCTGATCACATGCCCCAAGTAAAGCATCTCATTCATGCCAAACTCACATTTGGACTCCTTTGTGTAAAGTTGTTGCTCCTCCAAAATCCCCAATACCTCACCCAAATGCCTGAAATGATCCTCCCAAGTCCTACTATAAATGAGAATATCATCAAAGAAGACCAACAAAAATTTCCTCAATTTCTTATTGAACAGATGGTTCATGCAGGACTGGAATGTAGCATGGGTGTTGGTTAGCTCGAACAACATATCCAAGAACTCATAATTCCCATAATGGAATCGGAAGGCAATCTTATGAATGTCCTTCTCTCAAACTCTAATCTAGTGGTATCTTGAACGAAGATCAATCTTCGTGAAATATTTTTCTCCCCTCAACTCATCCATAGGTTCATCGATCTCGTAATTGGGTACATATTCTTTATGGTTTTCTTGTTAAGTGATCGGTAGTCAAAAGGGCACATCCTCATGGAACCATCCTTTTTATTATCCAATACCACCGAAGAGGCAAAAGGGCTAGAACTAGGCCGAATGTGACCCATATTTAATAAACCCTTGATCATTTTTTATATCTCATCTTTGTACATATTGGGGTGGCGGTAAGGATTGGTTATGACATCGTGAACCTCTTCTTCTAATTCTATAATATGTTCAAATCCTCTATCTAGGAGTACTCCTAGAGGGGTGTCAGCAAAAACCATCTGATGTTTGTGAAGCAATACCTGAATATCGTTTGGATATTGTCAAGGTCAATCTAGTGGCTCCCTGTCATAAATGTAGCACTCAACTACCCACTCTATGTCTCCATGTTGCATCATTGCCTCCATACTATGAGATGACACAATCTTGGGTAAATACTGGTGCATAGCCCGTAAAACCACCTTTTTTCCATCTGGTCCCATGAACTCCATTTCCATAGTCCTCTGATCAGTAGTGTATTTCCCAATGGAGTATAACCATTGAACTCCAAGCACCGCGTTAGTGTCTGGCACATCCACCACAAATAAATCATCTATCAACGTATAATTCCCCATGGTTATTTTCAACTTGAGGATCCATCTAGTGAACTCCATTTTATAGCCTCCAGGTATGATCACGGTGAATCCCTCAAACTCCTCTATCAGAATCTCTCGCCTGTCCACCAAAGTTGAATCTATAAAGTTGTGGGATGTCCCACTATCAATCAACGTTGTAACCTTGTTCCCCTGCAGGATTCCTCAGACTATGAAAGTGTGGTACCTGGGAAGTCCCGACATGGATGCCATAACAAGACCCTTATCCCCATCTTGTGATGTCTCCTCACCTAATGTTTGGTGTCTCTATTCTTGTTCATGTTTCTCTTCCTCGTCATCACTATCACTGTCTGAATAGACCTCAATATAATGAGCCTTGTCAGTCTTGTATTTCCTGACACACTTGTTCCCTCGTACCCATGGCTCCTGACAACTAAAGCACAATTATTCCTCCTTAGCTCATTTCTTGTTTCTTCATCCAGCTTGGGCTTCCCAGCCCAATCCCTCTAAAATGGTTTGATTTCCTTGCTCTTCTATGGGAAGGTGGGTTTCGGAGGAAACCTTCTCTTAGGAACAACATCCTGCATGTCCTTAGTATGGCCAACTGCATCCTACAAAGTGGTGGTTTTGTAGGCCTTCACCCATCCACGTAATGGCTCTAATATCCCCTCAACGAGCAACATCACCAAGCGTGCCTCAGAGATGTCTGTCACCATCACTACTAATCTTTGGAACTCAGAGATAAATGCCTATGGGATAATTGTCTGCTTGAGCTGAGCCAGCTCTCGAAAATGTAACTCTGAGTCTTTCCTGTCAAACCTCTTAATGATCCTTTGTGTGAAATTGAGGTATGAGGTGATACCTGAATGAACCAGTGTCACTAACCCATGGTACCACCACTCATGGGCTTCTCCATCCAAATGCAGGGTGGCAAGCTTAATAGCATCAGCTTTAGCCATTTTGTTGAGCTGGAAATAAGTGCCCAACTTCTACACCCATGCTCTAGCAGTGCACTTTGATGATCCATCAAAGTTTGGAATGGTCACTTTCCCCAATGTGTGTTGTAACTCCGTGTTTTGGGATATTGTCCCTTTCGCCCCCTAGGCATGTTCTTTCTTTTTAAGTGGAAAAAATCATGAAAGGACATGGCAGCCTGAAAATCATCTCCCAATCTCTAGTACTCCTCCAAATAAGCTCCAAAGGGTATATCCTGATCAGTCTACTCCATTCGCCCCGATGCATCATTATCAAGGAATTGAGGCATGGTAGGCCTAGGTGTCATGGTGTACAAATGGGGGTGTCTTATGGTAGTGCAAGAATGGCTCCCTTCCTCATTAGTATAATTCATTTCATCGTTATGATTTTTCTTGTCTTGACTCCCCATGGTGTTAGTTGCCATCTGCCCCATCAAATCCATCATTTCTCTCTGGCCCCTAGCCAAATCATTCAATGCACTGAGAAGACTATTGAAATCATATTCATCTTTGTCACTCATGATTTCTTCACCCTTATCTACCTTATTTAGCTTAGGTTGAGCTTCTAATTCCTGAATTGGTTCTTCCCTATTCAATGGAGATTCTCAACTCTAGTGTATCTTCCTTTTGTGGGTGATGTTCTGCCTATCCTCCCTATACATTTACTGCTCAATTCTTTTAACTTTCAAATCCCCATGGCTGAGTGAGGAACATGCTTTGGTACCATTGTAATATCCCAAACACTACTTGTACACTTTCCTTCTCACTGTTGTAGCAAAATGCCAAGTTTTATGAGTGTTGACTTTCGTCAAACACTTACACTGTAGGTGTCTTTTTACTGTCAAAACTCTCACTATGTTGTTATTGGTATTTTAGCTTAGTTATGATGTGTTATAGATGATTTATGTGCATTTCAGGTGTACCCAAAATATCCATTTTCACACCGTAAAGATCTTTGCAATAGCAACATAAAAGAATCCACAAAAATACAACGAATATACTGGTGTAAACTCAACCGATATTTATCATTTTATTTCATCATATAATAGAATAACAATTGTTGTAATAATTCTTAAAGATTAGCTTGCAAAATACCAAAATATATGGGTTGAAGATAACTGTGTAGATGGTCCACTAGATAGCTTTGAATGCAGTCCCAAAAATCAGTGCCCTTCCCATAGAGAACTCAACCCACACAAGAGGGATTTGGTCAATACTGTATACTATATCTCTCTACCTTCTCAGTCCAGTTCAGAAAGGGACTCCAGGAATTAGTGGTAGCACTCCACAGTTCAGAAATGGAGAATAAATGTGCCCAGATTGGAGATAAACCTCACCATTTAATCAACATCAATATTTTTCTGTGTATAGACTAAGAGATGCACCCAGTTAGAGATAAGATGTCACCCAATAGTGAATACATACCTGGATTGATATAGACAATTTACCCATTCCAAATCACTCCACAATAAGCAATATGAGGTGCCGAGATAGAGGAAAACAACACCGATAAGTAATATAGTTTGATTTCAGCATCAAGCTCACCCTCCATCACTTGAAACTCGGCATGTCAAGAAGTACTATGACCCAGCAATGGGTATACTCGCCCAGCTACAAAGCATTGCCCCCAAGCTCATACAAACAATCCTCTAGCTCAATAAATCTTCTTCCCAAAAAGGTGAAACCCACAGAATGAAGCACATTGTCGAAGTCTGAGTGATTTTGATCCAAAGACCAGCACACAAGAAGGGTTTCCAAAACCGTAGAAAACTCTCCAAATCTATTTTCTCAATAAGCAAACGTAAGAATGATCCTAGACTCCTCCTATCCCCTTTTTTTATACTTCTAACTTGAGCTTTGTTTCCTTCTCTTATGAATGTGGAATAATGTTCCCTTCATTATTTTCCACCCTATCCCATGGGAACTCAATTAGGCTATAGCGGAAAACTCTCTTAGAGAGATTAGGCAGATGGGAACATTACATGGTGGGACCAGATGTGATTCAGGAAATGGAATATCAGATGCGAACTATAAAGAAAATTATTAAGGAAGCGCAAGACCGACAAAAGACTTATGCAGATGCGCATCGTATAGACTGTAATTATGAGGTTGGTGATAAAGTGTTTTTGCGGGTGAATCCACATAAGAGTTTGATTAAGTTTGGAAAGGGTGTTAAACTCTCTCCAAGGTTTGTGGGACCTTTCGAAGCTATAGAAAAGAAAGGACTCGTGGCTTACCGACTATCATTACCTGATTCTTTGGGGCATATGCACGATGTGTTTCATGTGTCGGTGTTACGTCATTATATTTCAAATCCGTCACATGTTATTGATTTGAGTTCATTGAAGGTATTGGACGAGGGTTCTCTCATAGAGGAACCAATCCGCATATTGGACCATCCCACTCAACAACTAGGACGTCGATTGGTCGATCAGGTCAAGGTCCACTGGGACAGTTATAGTCCACATTATGCCACTTGAGAGGACGTACATCAGATGCGTCAGCAGTTTCCATATTTATTTTGAAGCTAGATACATAGATTAGTATCAACTATATATTTATTGTTTTCATTATTAAACTTTACAAACTTCAGGACGAAGTTTAAAACAAGAGAGGGTGTATGTAACATCTAGATTTCACTAAATATTTTTTTCATAACATTGGATTATTCTTCGAGGACACTTGTGTGCAAGTGATCCAGCTAAACATGGTACTATATGATTAACGGATTTGGTTTATGAGTTAAAATTGATGTTATAATTGAGTATTGAAATTTGATATGTTATTAATATTGATGTATAGCATTGACATGTATTATGATGAGGTTTATTGAGTGTGCAGAAAACATGACACGATGAAGATGTTGATGGCATCGAAATAATACCTTGAACTCCAGATTGAGTTAGAGAGTGGACTATTGACTTTGATTATGAGTACTTGATTCGTTACGCATGTATTATGATAATGATTTCAGTTATGGATTTCATGTATAAGAGTTATTAATATTATTTTGTCCATGGATGCAGGCATGGTAACGCTCGCTAATCTGACTCACATATGGAGTAAATGGGTCATACACAAATATCAAATAGATTAGGGAGAGGTGTGGCAGCGTCCCTGTCACAGCCTAATAGCACTTCCGTCGTGACTTGAAATGAAAGTTAACGACTACCTTGTTCCTTAGAGGTTCACGATGTCGTGAGGGCACACTGAAACAGTCGCTCATGAGGATTTTTGAGGGGTGTGCAATATTCTTTATTCCTCAGTAAACCCTTTGTCTCAAAAAAAGTCGACAAGTGGAGTAGTGACTCCAAGCATATAACAACTTCCAAACTAACTCAAAAGCGAATAACACAAAGAATGATGAGTGACACCTTGGAGCAAAACACGTGTTTGAAGCAAAACGTCATTACTACATCACTTGTGTGAAGCAAAACATCATCACTTAAGAATTTTAGTTCAATGTGTAAAGCATAATCGTCACGCTTGTGTAAAGCATACTCGTCACACTAATGATCAAATTGAACGAATTTTAGTTCAATGTGTAACACATGTCTACATCTCGTTTTTCTTTTTTAATTGTAGAAATGTAGGCGGAAACTAAAAAATGCTACTTGTTCTGTATAAAGAGTGAGCGAATGACCAATCAGCATAAGCAAATGCTTAATTAGGTCCCGGCCTTAACATTGTGTACCAAAAAATTCGGAAAGCCACGGAATCCTTCTGAGTACCGGTTTATATTTGCTTATGGTAGTGCTTACAAGTTACAGCCGTACTTTGCTTATGGTAGTGCCACGCCTGATACATTCTTCAACTCGACATTCATATGAAATGAAACGCAATGGACCGAATTAAACTAAAAATGTAAGTGATCAAACTTAATTAAATTAAACTAAATAGAAACGCTATTGGGAATTCCTTTGCCAGTGAGTCCTCCTTTTCGACTTAGATCAGAAGTGTTTGGATAAAGCAAAGTATACGGAACTTGAGCAGGGCCAAATCTGTTCTTTAACTTATCTGCATCTTGGTTTCTCTCTGATATATTCTTCTCTATCTCTTTCAACTTTGCACCAAAACGTTCAAAGGCCTCTGTCACACGTTCATCCTCACTCCATTCACTTGTGGCTCTTTGACCCAGATATACCTCGTCTGTTGAGTGATTCGATAGGATTTCTACCAGGACCATGCCCAGGGTCGTTTGAAATCGGCTGCTAAATGTTCCGAGGAAAAACAAGTCCGGATTCTCCACCAGCTCTGAGAATTCTTGGGACCCTTCTTCTGGAATGAACCTTCTGCTAATGCTGGGCCGATTAGGCATGTATCCGCCGTAAGGGTATTGCCCGAAATTAACTGCAGCGT
>SNQJ01S0266627.1:0-11922 GCA_010110895.2 Picea sitchensis | reverse complement strand
TTTTGCATCAATCATTCAAACCTTTAACTTGAGATATTGCACTAAAATTCATTCCATACCTCTCTATTTTTCCATTATGTTTCTCATAATTCTACTAACCCATTCTATGTATCTCAACATTCTAAGAAAAAATGTTATCAATACATTGGTTTTAATTTGCATAAACTAAAAGAGGAATAACAACCAATCAAACAAGGTTGTGTATTTCAACTTAATTATAATATGTATATTGAAAAGATTTTGCACAATACTGTTATTGAAATCATTTCACTAGATAATTACAATTATCTCAATATATTTTTTTTCAAACTAATTATCATATATATTCATATTGTACAAAAAACTTATGGCACTGAATGACTATGTTTTAACATACTAGAAACTTGAGCGCAAACAATATTTAGAAAAAATAACCATATCAATATTTCTAAGAAGACTTAGGCTCTACTGAGATGGAAATCATAGCATACATATGGAAATCATGATAGTATCATGTATATATAAGTCTTTCAGAAACAAATTTGCAGAAACAAATTGTATATTTGAATTCCTCTCGGGAAAATATCCAATTTGAAAAAAAGCATTCGAAACAGAGTCTGGGAAGTGAATTTATGATCATTTATGATGTAGTATTTTCTAGCTAGATCTATTCTATGCAGGTTCAACACATTTACACCCATGACCAAATCCGACCAAAATTTCCAAGTGAGTCTACCCCCCTCAAATTTTATAACCAAGGCATCTGGGAATCCTGCATGTTCTCCCCTATCACCTAGGTCTACCTCTATACTTTAACAGTAAGTTACCATGGGTACACATGAGTAGCCATGTCTGATAGTTGTATTCCCATTTATATGGAATAAATATTTTCAAATCCATTATAATAATATTTTGTTTTCTCATTATTGTTATCTTGACACTTATGTTTCCATCCTCTTGCTTCCTTCTATTTCTTTCACCTTGAGATATTCATTCTCTCTTCTTGGTATATCTACAACCAAATGATATATCCAACCTCGCATGAGCTCTTACATAATGTCTTCAAGCATCTTCCTTTTCCAGTCACATCGGGAATCACCACTGCTGGTGTCAGAATTCCTTAGCTAATTGATGTGGCTCCTTCATACCACAACTTTTGTTTCTCTTGTACTCAATCTTAATGTCCTACAAATTTATCTATGCCCTCGAAGATCCACGAAACCATATAAGTCTTGATCTACCTTACTGGATATTAGAGTTCATCCACTCCATTTTATGTAGCATTCATATCATTGTCATCAGCCTCATTGCTTCCTACATCACCTGAATCTACTTCCTCCATATTGGGTTTGAAAACCCTATCTCTGTACTCTAGCAGTCCAACCAATAAAATAGCACGACCTCCTACTTTTACCTCCTTAATAATTCCTAGAATAACCTCTTCAACTTACCTTACGGGCTTCTAATGCATCATCTAACCCTAACCCTCAAATCTGTGAATGGGAACCCATTCTTTATATTCAGGTTAAATCAATGGTCTTCGATATCTTAAGCTTTGTCATGGCTCTTTTCAAAAACAATTCATCATTTCAAACATCCACCCATCATTTCTCATGTACTTTTTCTTTCAAAATAATTGTCGCTTCCTACTCATTACTCCAAAACATCACTTTCCACCCTGTAAAGGCTCAGGATCATGTTGTTCCTAGAGAAATGTCCATCCAGGGATTCATCCTAGGGTCTTGAGAACTGTAACACCCCTTCTTTCCCCGACTTGTAATTAATCATAAAATAGGATTACCATGTTAAGGCATGTGGACAGTGTAAATGTATTATTGTTTGAGTTTTCAATAAATGATTGTGGGGGTGAAGCCTTGAAAGTACTGGCCATGATATCACTAGAGGAAAGAATATGAAAACTATAAGAGAGGGTCATTATATCAAATAACCCCAAATTCCTTTGATGAGGATAATAAACCTCCTTCGGATCCCAAGGAGAGAAATCAGTTAATGAAGAAAGGACTAGTGGTTGAATTATCAACAACTCCCATGAATGGAAGCATGGCCAAAACTGCAGAATGTCAGCCCAAAGTACCACTGGGTATGACAGACCAAGCTAACTAGAGTTCTCTTCTGACAGAAGGAACATGATGGGTCGAGAACCATCCTAGAATAAAGATATACAAATCGATAAGGAGAAGGGACAAAGCTCTCCAGTGGATAATGAACAAAAGGTCGCGATCTTGATGCTACGTGAGAATCTGATAAAACCTCATTGAGGCCATAAAAGAGAAGAAAATCTATGAAAGTTTGCAGAGAACAAAACCCGAGAAGAAGATGAAACGGAGAAAGAGTCCTTGGGAACTGGAAGAATTCCCTGGTGATATCATGGCTTGGCACGGGGTTGGCCAGAGTGATAAGAATGAATTCCTCTGAGCCTATGGTTGGGTGGAAGCACGAACACCCACAGTCAGTTAGTTGGCTACCACCTGTAATAGATAAGTAATCACATATCTTGTGTATTTAAGTGGTATTGTGAATTAAAGTTGGATAACCTATGAATGTTGCAGGGATATATATGTTTTCTTAATGATTTATACTGCATCCCATTTTGTGTTTGCTTGATTGTATAATTAGGCAAGTAGGAAATTATATGGATGGGATATCTTTTATAATCGTAAATGTTTGCATCCTGTGGGGGCTTAATCTAGAGCCACAAACTGTGAGTTCGTCGGCCTTGGACATAGTTTCATGTACGCATGTCGACCCTCCTAGTCATCCTAAATCCATTGGAGGACATAGTATGTTAAATCTCAGGAGATATAGTGAACATATGCACAGGCTCTCTGCGAGGAAAATAGAGACCGATAACCACTTAAGTTCTAGAGTTGAGAAATGAACGTAAGGGGTGCATGGAAGGATTTTTCCAAGTGTTACGTTTTAGAGAAATAGTGCAAAGGTCTTAAGCCTTTTAGAGCTAAAAAAGCTCAGGAAAAGTAGTGATATTGAATTATTGAAAGGGAAGTCTCCTTTGATCGGATGATGAATGAACGAGAAACTATTC
Organism: Picea sitchensis; assembly: GCA_010110895.2. NCBI lineage: Eukaryota > Viridiplantae > Streptophyta > Pinopsida > Pinales > Pinaceae > Picea > Picea sitchensis. The sequence goes on along the minus strand of SNQJ01S0266627.1, from coordinate 8,879 downwards.
GAAAATATCCAAGGTCCGTTGTGACTGTTGGATACAGAAAGGAGTGCGAGAGTTAACCCCTTGAGTCCTTCGGACTTCGCGAGTTCGGATAACTGTGATTTCATCATAAGGGAAGTAAAAATCCCCGAAGTCCCGAAGTTAATCTAGACCATGGATCTCTGATCCATCGATATCCTTCTCGACCGTTCGATCTATGAGATTCGGAGTCCATGCTTTGGGGGAATTGTTTGTTGGAGTGACCAAAACCCTGAAGGCGAATTTACATAGCACTTAGGAGACACTCACAAAGTTACCAAACACTCTACAGCTCAGTAAGGAGTGCTTGAGAGAAAGTGCCAAGAGGGCACATGAGTTGGACTTATTCCAAGTCCCAAATCTCTGGAGAGATAACATTTTCAGAAGCGTCGACAAGACCCCAAAGTCATAGGGCTCACACGAGGAAGTTCAAAGGTGAATCCTTTGAAACGCTTGACATATTCTAATTCAGGAGAGATCAAAAGATCAGGAGGAGGAACGATAGTGGTCGTTAGATCGTAGTGTGAAGGATCGATTTCCATCTAATCGAATAAAGGTGCACGAGCCTTATCGCTTCACACATACAGGAGAGATAAATTACCAAAGTTTGAGATATGAGATTCTCGAATTCCGGAGAGTCAACAACCTGAAGTGAATCCCAGTTATCTGATCAGTTGAAGCGAATCTGAGTCATTAGATCGCCCGAAGTAAACCTTCAGTCTTCGGATCACTGAAGTGGATCCTGAGCTATCAGATATGAGTCAAGGGGAAAGAGTTTGAAAGTTGATAATATTTATGAAGCAGAATGAGTCGGAAATCCTAAAGTAAACCCTAATCATTCGATCGACCGGTAGAATCGCTGAATCATTGATGGATTCGAAGAAAATATCAAGCGTCGGATCATCCGGTAGGTGAATATGCTCTAGAGGAAGATTATGATCGCCGGTTGCGGATAAATACACAGAAGTAGCGATCATTAAAATTGAGGATCACGTTGAAGTAAATTAGAACCATTATTGAGGAGGGCGGTAATGGCAGACGATCATCATTTCGGGGAGGAATCTCTTTAAAAATGAAGGTTGCAGGGGACGAAAGTCCCCGAAGGACGGATTCATGGAGAGATCTTGGCGCATATTTGAAGACTGGTGTCAACGGATATTCCGCCGGATATTGTCGCTCTGAGGAAAGAGAAAGTTTGAGAGCGAAACTCTCAAAGAATTTTACGGATGCATGAGGAGGATACGCTATATTTGAAGAGATACGGTGTCGACAAATCTTCCCTTTCACGGAAGATTGTGTATATAGGAAAAAGTGAGGTACAAGGTTGAAACTCGCGAAGGCCGAAAATCAGGCCATTAACGTTTGTTGGTTTGGAGGAGTTCGCGTGTGAAAAGATGTCAAATTTGAGATCATACATAGAAAGGAGAAAGGTCATTGATTGGTGTTTGGCGGTAGAATAGACAACGATTCGTTGATCGAGAGAGAGTATCTCAAAGGAATTCGATATCGAGATTGATTTGGATTGCAGGGCGGAGCAGTAAGATGTTAAGAATCTGAGAGCAGGCCGCAATTTTTACTACGGTTTTAACAAAGTGATACAGGCGGTAGAAAAATTGCTGCGGGGAAAAAGCGGGGATTGGATAAAACCACTCTTGTACACCGCGTCATAGATTTTCCATGAGGTCATAGCCGAGGGCCATATGAAGGAAGGGCTAATGAAAAGGGTCTAGCGCTTGAAACTTCAAGTTGTAGGTGCGAAGGGGAAGGTCGTTGGTACCATTAGACCTACTTTCCCGAAGAAAGTGAAAGGGGTTTTGCGTTTAATGCAGGCGAGACCATCGAGTCATAGAAATTCGTTTATTTAGAATCAAATATCGCCGGCCGAGAGGTGGTGGATTCTGACTTTCCAAATTAGAGGTCATGAATGGAGAATCTATCCTTTAAGAAAAGTGAAATTTTTTTTGCCCCATCGTGGGTTTGTTGCAAATTGGTATTGGAGCATGGTTACAATACTTGGATTTCTTGGGATCATGTATGAGTCTCGTAAGGAGGTATTGTTATCTGCATTTACTCCATGAGGAAAAAAGGACTGCAGATTGAAACTGTGATTTTGGGAATTCTTATCGAATTTCAGCATAGCCATTTCTTTTATCCCTTTGTCTAAATTGATAAATACTTTTAGAGTAGGGATATGGTAATTAAAATTTATAATAATACTTGAATATGGATAGTTGAAGGTGACAGGGTTCTATCAAGAGTAGTTGAATCTCGAAGGACAGATGACCTGGTTTTCGTAACACTGCTTCTAAGCATTGGTAGTTGGAACTTCGGGCACTAATGATGGTGGATTATATAATGGTTGTTACATGGGCTTAAAAGGGAATCTGATAAGTACTAGTTGGATCTTTGGCAGGTTCTCGTTACTTCTAGAATTAAAAATCCGAATTATGCATAACTCCTCACTTGACGAGAGAAAAGTGGGTGGTGCTCTATGGACACGCAGAGACGAAAGGTTTTCTTGATAGACATTGTTGCGTAAAGAGGAAAGTGACCCTGTTTTGGTTATGGCCTTGAGAGAAGGAAACACCAATACGAGATATGACTATGAGATTAGTCTTGTAAGTGGCTGAAATCTCAAACTAAAGGACACTAATAGTGAAATTGCTTTATCAAAATTGAATTCATGTGAAAAGGTGAAAGACATGAACCTACTTATACCCGAATGTGTATGATCATGGGGATGATTGGAAGATCCTTGGGAAAAGGATATAAGTCCTAATATGTCCATTTGTGTGAGTGACATGGAAAAAGGTGCAAGCAATAAGCTAGCAGGATGAATACTTATCCATGTTTATTCATTCTTCCCAGTGGATAGATTTAAGCTGTTTGGAACTTCCTAATATGAGCATTGATATTAATACAGTTAAGGTATAGATATTAGTGAACAATACAAGTAGAATGCACATGTAGGATGTAAGAATATAGCTATAGATACAATATGGTTTCCCTGATGAATGAAATATAAAGAAAAAAAAAATTACTCTTGTCGAGAATAAATGAATGCTATGGATGCATGATTGACTCCATTCCAAAGAGTTATGAAAGTTATGTTCCAAATATACTAATATAATTAGTTAAAAAGGTAAATGAGCAAAGATGCTATGTTGTCATTATAAGAGGAAAATGATTATGCCTTTGACAATCATAGGAAGGATTGTGAACAATTAAGGTTGAAGTAATCTTAGCAGTAGAGATGTAGGTGGGCTTTGAAACATACCTATGACCTCTATAGGCAGGTTTAGAATTATGAATATGGTATGAAAGTTATGTTCCAAATATACTAATATAATTAGTTAAAAAGGGTAAATGAGCAAAGATGCTATGTTGTCATAATAAGAGGCAAATGATTATGCCTTTGACAATCACATGAGAAGGATTGTGAACAATTCTGAGTTGACTGATCTTAAACGTAGAGATGTAGGTGGGCTTTGAAACATACCTATGACCGCTACAGGTAGGTTTAGAATTATGAATATGGTTAAGTACATCATGGATGTAAATTAACAAAACCAGAATATGCATGGATACATAATTTGGGTACATGACAAAGATGAATGTTTATATTCCTTATGGGATATTTGGTAAACTGTTGAAGCTAACTCAAGGTTGAGGCCATCACAAATAGTGATGGACATGCAATAAGGAAGTTGCATGCTGAAGGAGTTCCCTGTGGAGGAAATATGTGAAGAATCTGTCAGGAAAACAAAGTCACAACCTTAATCACTGCTGAGAATTAAGCAGTGATCCACAAGCTTATATATATATATATATATATACCAGAATCTTGGATTACATTTTGAAAAACATCATGTAATGAATAGAAGACTAATAAATGAATATTGACCATTCTGATAAACGAATGGTAATATGTAGCATGTATAGGTTCATGATCCATTATGAACAAAAAGTTTGCTATTAAAGCATGTTGTTGTATTCCAAAAAGGTTAGGGTGAGGCCTAACAAAGGATGCTCGAGGAAAAGAGTGGGAAGATCCCAATAGGGAGTAAATTTGAAAATCATAGAAAAGATAGTGAGGCCTTAGAAATAACTCAACTAAGCTGAAAATTCCCAGGCAACGTAGAAATAATTTGAAGAAGGGGAGAGCCTCAATTCTTTTCTTGTTGTGTATTATGTTTTTCCCTAGGATGAGAAAGTTAGTACGCTAATGAAAGTAAATGTTTTGATACCATAGCGATGATGGTTGTATTACTGTAGAAACGATTGATAAATGTTGTGTTGCACTCATGAAAACATTAAGGATAATGTGATGAAGTGCATACAGATATGTTAGGACATGTTTGAAAATGTTTTATTAATTTGAATGCTATGGTACTTGCATTTTTAATTTACATGATGACTAATGTGTTTATGATGTATGTCATGTGTAGAAAGAAATAGATTGGAACTGTTGAGAAAGACATTTGCTAATAATGAACAACCTCAATCAAAGGATGAATATGAGAAAGTTCTTGTTGAAAGATTGTTGAAAGGACTTTAAAATTCCCCACAGAGCACCACTGATGGGTTAATATCATAGGGAGTGCTAACATCCAAAATAGGTATAAAAATTTTCATGCATATGTGGTACAAGGTATGAAGGGTTTGGGTAGGAATTCCTTCTAAAGTATTTTACAATCTTAATGTTATGTATGGAACGTTGAAAGGAGGTTGTATGCCTCAGATACCCAAGTAGGGTATGATTCAAGAAGGAGAAATTGAATGATGGAGGTGTGAACCTCTGGTAGTAAAGATTGATTGTAAGCCTCGGAAGAATTCATGAACTGATATGTCATGAATACATGGACCAATAAAGTAACGATTGGAAACAAAAGTGCTCATAGATAGCATGTTGCATGGAATTGCTTCTAGGAAATGCATGTTTGCATAAAGGACAGATAATGGATTTCCATTAAGGACCTTCCAACATTTCTACTTACATTGTATAGGTGTTAGAGAAAACCAAATTGGGTGGCCATGAGTGTTGTCACCCTGGTTATTAATGAAGGAGGAATGATTAAAGGTATTCATGTGAAACTTGTAGTTTCATATGTACTAAATTGGAATTGTGAACATCCTATAGCCGGAAGCATAGTCCTACTGCAACAATGAATGGGAATGAATAAACCATATGGTTAAAAGATTGGCTCAGCTCCAATGCACCATGAAAAAGTACTTGTCGTGAAGTATGGGAAACTTAAAATCAATGCAAAGGTGCATTGGGTATGAATGTGGCCACGAATGTTGGCACATTCATTAAGGTCAATTGATATCTGAATTACATTCTGAAAAATTTGGTAAGATGAAATGATGCATAGGTAAGGGATGATGTATCATTTTTTCTTTGTATCCTTAAAATATATGTGATGAACTGTTAGTATGGATGGTTTTTAATATAGATGTATATATATATACATGGATGCATGAGAGAATAAAAGTTTGTTTGGTTGAGGAATGTTGAAATTGCGGGAGGAAATGGGTCTTAGATATGGAAGTATTGTAAGCCCATAAGGAAGACCAATTTTCAACTGAGCCAAACTGAAAGGAATGGTATTTCCTTTTTGAGAAAGTGAATTTGATTGTTAGTCTGCAAAATTATGGAATTGTTTGCAATGACATTATAAAGGTGCAATAATAATGTATGTGCATGGAAAAGCTAACAATTTGTTTGGTTGATTGAAGTTGAAAGTGCAGGAAGAAAAGGGGTCTTGGATATGGCAGTGTTGTAAGCCCATAAGGAAGCTCAATTTCCTGCTGAGCCAAGCCGCTATGGGAAGGAAATTCCAATAATTATGAATTAGTTTCCTGTGCGAAACAAATATGGAAACAAAATGTGGAATTTGGAAATCTGCGCGTGACAGAATTACAAGAAAAATTTGATTTTAAAATTTATAACGTCTCATGAATTTCTGTATACCTGTGATGCAGGTGAAAGGAAAATATCTACGGAGAGTGCAGAGATAAGATATTGAGCTCTTGGGTTCGAGGAAGAACCATGAAAAAGAGTATATTCTGATAGCAGGAAATAGAGACTGACTCGGGAGAAGGAGAGTAACTTTCGTCCCTATCTATGATTGAGTTGGGAGAAGGAGAGTAACCTTCGTCCCTAACTATTTTTGTTCCAGGAGAAGGAGAGTAACCTTCATCCCTAACTTAGTTGAGCTTAAACATTGTCAAGTTGTAAAAGCATGAAAAATGGTTATTGTTGAGCCGTGAGAACCCTGTGGTAAGCCATGATCACCTAGAATATGTTGTGTTGAGGTAACACAAGCTAGAGGGGCGCCTCGATAGAGAAATTTTGAGGGATGCCTCAACTGTAAGACTCGATAGAGTCTCTATAATTATTTATGTGCGAGAAAACCTTGGCAAGTCAAGACAGATCACCCAAGGGACTATATAGCAGAGAAATGGATGCCTGAGCCTAGGCCTAGAAGGTGAGTGACCACAAGGGAGAGGAGACATTAATAGTTCTTGTAAACTATTGATTAGGATCATGCACATGATGGGTAGTTCTTTTTGTGCAAGAAAACCTTGGCAAGGAAAGATGGATCACCCGAGGGACTGTATAGCAGAGAAGGGGATGCCTAAGCCTGGGCCTGGAGGCTGAGTGACTGCAAGGAAGATGAAACCATGATATTTCTTGTAAACTATTCAATTGGGATCATGCACCCAATGGGTATGTCAAGGAAAAACGATGAATCTGGATAACAAAACAACCATGTGGATACAAATCCACAAACTACGCGGATAATTATTGTGCTAAGATTATGAAATTTCCCTAGAAATTTTTATGCAATGTTTTCTCATAAGACTATGATTAACGTGCTTCTTGTCCAAGAATTATTGAAATTAGGTGACCAAGATTAAAGGTTTGAAAAAGGACCTAACCAAGGAAGAAGGATCAAGATTTCTGAAACAACTGAATGAGAAAGGAATGAAAGGTGTTTTTGAGAAAGAACACCGAGGACGATGTTCCTTTAAGGGGGAGGGAATTGTAACACCCCTATTTCCCCCAGCTTGTAATTAATAATAAAATAGGATTACCATGCTAAGGCATGTGGACAGTGTAAATGTATTATTGTCTTAGTTTCCAATAATTGATTGTGGGGGTGAAGCCTTGAAATTATTGGCCATGATATCACTAGAGGAAAGAATGTGAAAACTATAAGAGAGGGTCATTATATCAAATTCCCTTGATGAGGATAATAAAACTCCTTCGGATCCCAACGCAAGAAATCAGTTAATGAAGAAAATACTAGTGGTTGAATTATCAACCACTCCCACGAATGGAAGCATGACCAAAATTGCAGAATGTCAACCTGAAGTACCACTGGGTATGACAGACCAAGATGACCAGAGTTCCCTTCTGATAGAAGGAACAAGATGGGTCAAGAACCATCCTAGAGGAAAGATATACAAATTGATAAGGAGAAGGCACAAATATCTCCAGTGGATAATGAACAAAAGACCACGAGCTTGGTTTTGAGTGAGCATCTGATAAAATCTCACCGAGCCCATAACAAGGAAGTAAATCTCTGGAAGTTTGCATAGAACATAACCCGAGCAGATGTTGAAACAAAGAAAGAGTCCTTGAGAACTGCAAGAATTCCCTGGTGATATCATGGCTTGGCACGGGGGTGGACAGAGTGCTAAGAATGAACGCCTCTGAGCCTATGGTCGGGTGGAAGGATGAACACCCACATTCAGTTAGTTGGATACCACCTGTAATAGATAAGTAATAGCATAGCTTGTGTATTTAAGTGGTACTGTTAATTAAATTTGGATATCCTATGAATGTTGCAAGGATAGATATGTTTTCTTAATGATTTATACTGCATCTTGTTTTGGTGTCTGCTTGATTGTATAGTTAGGAAAGTAGGAAATTATATGGATGGGATATGTTTTATACTCGTAAATGCTTGCGTCCTGTGGGGGTTTAATATAGAGCCACGAATTGTGAGTTCGTCGACCTTGGCCATAGTTTCACGTACGCATGTCGACCCTCCTAGTCGTTCTGAGTCCCTTGGAGGACAAATTTTGTTAAATCTCGGGAGAGATAGTGAACGTATTCACAGGCTCTCTATGAAGAAAACTGCGACTGAGAACCACTTAAGTTCTATAGTTGAGGAATGAATGTAAGGGGTGCGTGGAAGGATTATTCCAATTTTTACGTTCTAGAGAAAGAGCGCAAAGCTCTTAAGCCTTTCAAAGCTAATAAAGCTCAGGAAAAGTAGAGATATTGAAATATCGAAATGGAAGGCTCCTTTGTTTGGATGACGAATGAACGAAAAACTATTCGGAAAGAGCCAAGGTTTGTTGTGACTGTTGGATACGGAAAGGAGTGAGGGAGTTAACCCCTTAAGTCCTTTGAACTTTGCGAGTTCGTCGAACTATGAGTTCATCATAAGGGAAGTAAAAATCCCCGAAGTCCCGAAGTTAATATGGACCATGGATCTCTGATTCGTCAGGATCCTTCTCGACCGTCTGATCTATGAGATTTGGAGTCCGCGCTTTGGGATAATTGTATGTTGGAGTGACCAAAACCATGAAGGAGAAGTTACAGAGCACTTAGGAGACACTCACAAAGTTACCGAACACTCTGCAACTCAGTAAGGAGTGCTTGAGTGAAAGTGCCAAGAGGGCACATCAGTCAAACTTATTCCAAGTCTCGAAGATCGGGAGAGATAACATTTTCAGAAGCGTCGATGAGACCCCAAATTCACAAGGCTCACAGGAGGAAGTTAAAACGTGAAGCCTTTGAAACATTTGACATCTTCTAACTTGGGAAAGATCAAAATATCAGGAGG
>SNQJ01S0266625.1:0-11962 GCA_010110895.2 Picea sitchensis | reverse complement strand
CCTAAAATTCTACTTTCTCCATATGAAGTCCAATGAGGTTGGAACCACTCTCAAACATCCTGAAACAATTAATGGTAATGTTAAAAATTTAAGTAAAAGGATGGAAATGAAAGATAAAGGAGAATGTCACTTTTACTTAAATTCTTAAACATTACCATTAAATACTAGGGTGGGCGAGTTTTTCCCATCGACCCGCGAGTTTTACCCGAGTTTTTCCAAAAACTCGTGAAAAACTCGGCCGAGTTTTTCGGCGATTTTTTCTTTAAAACTCGGCTGCTGGAAAAACTCACGAGTCTCGCGAGAACTCGCGAGTTTTTCACGAGTTTTACAACAGAGGATAAAACCCCCTTGGGGAAAACCAGTTTGAGATGAATGTGTTATCACATAGGGTTGTCAAGGGCCATAGGTGTGTGTCGATATACCCGAGTCTGTAGTCTTTCCCCGTCTCTATCCTTTTCGCAGACCAAATCTTAAGTTTTCCCCCCTTCGACTTGTAAATCGTTCTCTGTTTGCCCTTGTTCGTTTGTGCGCCCTGGTTTTCCTTAAATATCTTACCCGAGTGAAATCTTGGCCCCAAGCCCCTCTGTTTTCTCCAAGGGCGAGCACTCGCATCCTGTGTTTCAGTCACTGGTCTCCCTGTTTTCTCAGCTCACAGCCAGTCGTCCAAATCCTTGATCGTGCAAGCTGCAGCAATGAACACAAAGCACAACTTTCTTAGCAGTCTGTTTCGGGATTGAAGCATAAGCAGAAGGCAGTTTTAATATTTCAACGACGAAGATTTGCAGAGCAATCCAGGTCAACGGCTCACGGTCATTCGGGAGTGCCAACTTGCGTGAAGTATAGCGCCAGAGCAAAAGGCCCCGAAGTGAGTATGAACCGTTGATCTTAAAGGGGTCAGGTAGCAGTCGATCCAAGCCTTCGGGTAAATGAGCTTCGGGAGATTTGAAATGAGAAATGCTTAGAAGTCCCGAAGACTGGAAGAGCCGAAGCCGCCAAAGTGCCGAATTTGCCGAAGTGGCCAAAGGCCCGAAGTCCCAAAGGCCCGAAATAGATTTGAGCTGTTGATCAGCAAGAGCCACGTGTCATCAGATCTGTCACTCCGGGATTTTTACTTTGGGAGTTTTAAAATGAGAAACATTGCAAAGTCTCGAAGGGCCGAAGCCCGAACTGGTCGAAGTCCCGAAGTGCCCGAAGTCCTGAAGCGCCTGAAGAGAATTTGAGCCGTCGATTAGTAGGAGCCACGCGTTGCCAGTTCCTTTGCTCCGGATAAAAGCAACATAAGACAAATGGAGTTTGAGAATTGAAATTCCCGAAGGTCGATCTGCGAAGCAAATCTCGGCCGTTGTTTTGAAGGGGAAGATCCGATCCGTCAATCTAAAAAGCGCCAGAGTTGAGTCGTTGATCAGAGGGCCTAATCTTAGATCGCAAGATCAACGGTCATGCCAAATTGTGGGGTTGGAAGGTGCGCACGTTTTAAAATCTCATGGGCGGGCCGCAATCAGAACCGTGGTTTTTAGAAAGGGACGTGTGGTGGTTCATGGTGAATTGCGGGAACAAAAGCGGTTTTCTTTCAGACCACCCTTGGTAGTGCTCGCAATCGCGCAATTGCGTAGGGTCATGGCCCTAGGTCACATTGAAGATGGAGCGATGGAGAGGAGATGCACCAAAGACCGAAAGCGCCTGTATTTGGTCACAAAAGAAGATCTGCTTGGCCTCGAGGCGTCGGGATTGACTCGAAGTAGTCGTGGGCACCGCCTGGAACATTCATGGGTGTCAGGCCTCGTCCTGATCCCGATGAAGGTAGTTAATGGAAATGGGGGCGGTGGTTGAGACCTCGTCTCACCCCATAAATGGAATGCCTGGAGAGAAGTGTTGTAGGGGCTGATTGTCTGTCCAAAGCTCCCTGGTGGACGGATTTTCTCGCAGAGCCCGCACTGAGCCAGGCTCGCGTTTGACGTAAGAAGGCCTACATAGTCTGACAGAGCAGGCGCTGACTGAAAACTTTGAATGCAATGGTCCGATCACATTCCTGGTGGTTGCAGCAGTTCTGAGTATAAGTAGTTAGTTCTGATATTTTGGTAATGGTCGAATGGTTGAGCTAGGCTCCCTGCTATTGTAATATTTTGATGAAGAACACTGGTTCTTTGGTTATGTCTTGATTTGAGATTTCTTGATTAGTCTAAGTCATCTTTCTTACTCCATCTTATTTGCCTCTGATATTGAGAGAGTTCATGATTGAATGATTCACATGAATTGTTGTAACTGTATTGTGATGAATGTTTGATTATAGTGCTGTTATAATTTCTTTCAGTTTCTTTGAGATTTGAATTCAAGAGGATCTTGCGTTCAAGTTTTTCCTCCTTAGGCTGCTGGAAGACTTGATGTCCACGACAAACCTCTACACTCTCCTGACCAAAGTCTTCCCTCTATTCACCTTTACTCCAACTTACTGACTGAAGTTGATTCCAGACCTCAATTGCTTGTGCATGCTAGTCCAGATTTCTGAGTTAGAACGTTATTTTCATTGAGTCTTCTCCATTTGGCCTCTTAAAAACTCATTTACATTTACTGTATAAACTGATGGGTATTGAGCTTACCTTCTATGCAATCTGAGGGTGACTTCTAGTGCTAACAGAATGTATATATATAGTGTGCTTCAAGCATGTAATACAACAAGGAAGATAAATACAAAGGAACCTGATACTCTGCAAGCTCAACACAAGATCTGCAATGGTTCCTTGGGATGTGCGCCCCCTCCTTCCTTGACTATGCCTGAAGATACTTGCGCCCTTGTTCAATCTCTTTGCTGATTGAAGAACCCTTGCATGCGAACTGCCCTTTGCTTGCCCTCTCCACAACCCGCAAATCAGAAACAAGAAAGGTCCACATCTAAATGCTACCAGGTAGACTTGTGCCCTCCTTCTCAAGTGCACCCTCCTTCTAGCAAATACACTCAACACAAATAAACGAGACTCCAACCTGCCTTGCGCCCTCCATGAACATGTGTGCCCTAGATTGATGAACTCTCCTTTGAATTCTCACCTCTCTACTCCTCACCAAACTCTCAAGGTGAACAAGTGAACAATTGAGCTCTCCTTTGCCCTATGTGCCCTCCTTAAGGATGCATGAAGAAACCTAAAAAGTGGGTGGATGAGATCATCTCATCTCATCCTAAGTCAATGGTTGAGATCATCTCAAGTAAATCTCAACTCAAAACCCACTTTACTTAAGTTTCCATAGTTTCACTTTATGTCTCCTAATTCACCCACAAAGTGAATTAATTGTCATTTTAGGCTAAAATGACCAAATTTCACTTTTGACTTAAATCTCCTAAGTCAAAGTGAAATTAGACACAAAGTACATAGTACATGGTGCAAAGTACTTCCCACATGTGTTTAGAAGCTCACAAACACAAGGGGACCACTTTCCAAGGTACGCAAATCTCAACACTCCCTCTTACCGAGAAAAGTGCCCTTCACTACCAATCTCATCCTTGCAGTGGATATGGTTGCCTACTGGAAAATACTTGGTGAGTATGGCTGTACCTTGATCAATGAAAGTAGTCTGACACAGATCTGCTCAATCTGCGTGATCCATAGATGGAAGTGTTTCTCCACCTATCCAAGGTCACCTAGATCTTGGTATCAAACCAAAGATCTCCACCTTGGTCTCCCACCAAGGATTTCTACCTCCTGGCATCTCGCCAACGGTCACTACTCTTGGCATCTCACCAAGAGTCACTCTCTTGGCATCTCACCGAGAGTCTCCCCCTCTTGGTATCTCACTAAGAGCACCTAGATCTCGACATCTCACTAAGATCGTCAACTTGGCATCTTGCCAAGTAGCTTCCACCTGAAATGGAACCAAAATCTGATCTGCCCGTCTCCGTAGCCAAGTGAGGCTCAAGCCTCTGTGGTGCCCTGTCGCTCCTCCTCATCAATCTCTGATGATCTGAAGCCCTTGCACCAACCCTCTGTCTCGACAACTCTGAAACTGAAGCTGTCCCGGGTGGACTAGTCACCCCTGATGATGGTGTCCATGAAACCTGAGTCTGAGCTCCCTCTGAATCACTACTATGAGTCAGTGGGTCATCCTCGACTCTGTTTCCCCATCTGATGCTGGATGGTGTAACGACAAACAAAGTAGTCGCGAATGCACACTCTCTCGCAAACTGTTCATTGAACTGAAGCTCCTCTGCTGTCGCTGTTGAAACATCCTGTAGCTTCTTCTTCTTCTTGGGACACTGTCCTGCATAGTGACCCATCTCCCTACAAGCAAAGCATTTCACTGTGCTCATGTCTCTCTTCGGTCCACTGCTGCTCTCTCCTCCCTGTGGTGGGGCCCCAAACTTGGGACCCTGCCAACCTCCCCGGTCGGTCTTCTTCTTTCCCTTTGTCCAAAGAGCAAGATCCTCATCACCCTGCATTGTCTGCTGCTGTCTAGAAGCCTCTGCTACAAGTCTAGTCTCCTCCTGAACGAAATCATCCCACATCGTCTCTCATGTGGGCATGACATCCCTGGCAACAATGCCATGAACGAATGGACCCCATGATTTGGTGAAGCTGTTTAAGGCTGTCCTCACCATAGAATCTGGGTCCACCACCTCTCCAACAACTCCAAGCTCGTCCCTAATCTGGGTGTATCAGCTAAGGAAAGAAGTGACCGACTCATCCTGGAGCATGCGAATGCCCCAGAGTCGATCATGAAGAACCATCTTCCGGTTCTCGTTAGAGCTCTTATAAATCTTGCATAGAGATGCCCACATCTCAAATGCCCAAGCTTTCCCAGTCAAGTGGGGAATGATGTGATCCCGCAATGAATCACATATCGTCCTCTTTGCCTTTTTGTTCCTCTTCCTGAACTCTGCTAACAAGATGGGAGCAGTAGCAGGGGGAACATGAACAACTGCCTCAACTATATCCCATAGTTCGAGGTCCTCTAAGACAAAGACGATCCTGGCCTTCCAAGGCGACCAGTTACTAGCTCCAGCTAGCCTATCCTCCGTGCGCATCTGAGATGCTCACATCACTGCTCACTGCACTCACTCTGATGCTACAACTGCAAAGGAACGTTGCCTCACTCCTGTCAACACAGGTGTGAAAAGAGGCAAATGAACACCGACCTCACTCCTAGCAATATAGGTGTGAAAAGAGGTTGTGAAAAATCAGCCTCATTCCTACCACGTAGGTGTGAAAAGATACCGACGAAAATGTCCACCGACTGCTCTACAATTGTCCACAAAATTCTGCCAACAAGCTGCCACTAAACTCTGTCAATGGCTGTCCACCAAATCTGCCCAAAAGGTGTCTAAAACAGTCCCTCAATATGCTGTCCAAAACTCAGCAAAAATTAGCCACCAAGCTCTGATACCATGAAGATTTTCCAGGTCCTATCAAGCTGCCAACTAGGTCTGTCTTTGACCTCAAGTTGGCTCTAAGTTTCAACTGTCTAACAATGGTTTGCTGCTGTTTTAGGACAACAAACTGTTCAGTAACTTCTTTGCTGATTTGTTACGGTTACATAGGCCAAATGGGTGCTCTAGCATGTAGTTTTGTCACCAAAGGTTAGCACATGCATACCGTAAGCTATATTACACACCTAGAGATCTATTAGTGCTGAAATAAATGCTGTTCTAAACTCTAACATACATGAAATGAACACAGGTATTTTTGGTCAACATGACCCTGGATAAAACCCCCCCGGGGAAAACCAGTTTGAGATGAATGTATCTATATTGCGTGCTTCAAGCATGTAATACAACAAGGAAGATAAATACAAAGGAACCTGATACTTTGCAAGCTCAACACAAGCTCTGCAATGGTTCCTTGGGATGTGCGCCCCCTCCTTCCTTGACTATGCCTGAAGATAACTTGCGCCCTTGTTCAGTCTCTTTGCTGATTGAAGAACCCTTGCATGCAAACTCCCCTTTGCTTGCCCTCTCCACAACCCACAAATCAGAAACTAGAAAGCTAGACATCTAAATGCTACCAGGTAGACTTGCACCCTCCTTCTAGCAAATACACTCAACACAAATAAACGAGACTTCAACCTGCCTTGCATCCTCCATGAACATGTGCGCCCTAGCTTGCTGAACTCTCCTGAATTCTCACCTCTCTACTCCTCACCAAACTCTCAAGGTGAACAAGTGAACAATTGAGCTCTCCTTTGCCTTATGTGCCCTCCTTAAGGATGCATGAAGAAACCTAAAAAGTGGGTGGATGAGATCATCTCATCTCATCCTAAGTCAATGGTTGAGATCATCTCAAGTAAATCTCAACTCAAAACCCACTTTACTTAAGTTTCCATAGTTTCACTTTATGTCTCCTAATCCACCCACAAAGTGAATTAATTGTCATTTTAGGCTAAAATGACCAAATTTCACTTTTGACTTAAATCTCCTAAGTCAAAGTGAAATTAGACATAAAGTACATAGTACAAGGTGCAAAGTACTTCCCACATGTGTTTAGAAGCTCACAAACACAAGGGGACCACTTTCCAAGGTACCCAAATCTCAACACTATCCAATAGAAATTACAACACTATTGCAGAAAATTTGAAGGTCTTTCTGTTCAAATTGCTTGTGTATTTGAATTATAAACATGTTACCAAGTACACTCTTGGTTTAAACTTTACACCATTTCATGCTGTTTCTATGAAAATGGGAAACAATTTACAAATCCTCATTGCCTATCTCATGTTTGTTTCTTTATTACATATGATCGAATTTAGTGAAAAATACAATGCCCAAAGACTAAGTGTAACTATGTTTTCCTTAATGCATTTGTTCAATTATTAATAATTGATCTGTGTAACATTGTTACTGTTGCTTGTGCAGGCTACAGAACTGTTAAAAGAGGTTATACGCCTTGCACCTAATGTCCCGGATGCCTACCATACACTTGGACTTGTCTACAATACATGTCGTGATAAGACAAAAGCAATCAATTTTTACATGATAGCTGCTCATCTTACACCTAAAGATGCCTACCTTTGGAAGCGTCTTGCCACATGGTCCATGTAAGTTCTTTTGTGGCAATCAAACTGGAGTTACAATTTATGAAGTTTTCAATTTTTCTGAAATGAATTGTTTTCTTCTATGATCTGTCTGATTGTTCTTAGTTCTGCATCCATGAGCCTGCCAGATGACTTAATTTTTATCTTTGCATTGTTAAGCATAATTACTTGAATGCCAAAATATGATGAACTGTATGAAAACTAACGTTTTTAGTTCTCATAGTGGAAGGTAATCTTGGTAGGACATTTTCTTGCAGAATGACAATATTTATATGTAATAGGCTAAGTTGCCAGGGTATGTGGGTATGGGTACTGTTACACCTCATAATATATGAGGTTCCACGTTATGATTTTCAATCACATTGATGGAGTTTGCTGCTGCTACCTTGGATCTTTTTGATGGATTGAGGGTTCACACTCTCTTTCTTTGCAATCAAACTGGAGTTACAATTTATGAAGTTTTCAATTTTTCTGAAATGAATTGTTTTCTTCTATGATCTGTCTGATTGTTAGTTCTGAATCCATGAGCCTGCCAGATGACTTAATTTTTATCTTTGCATTGTTAAGCATAATTACTTGAATGCCAAAATATGATGAACTGTATGAAAACTAGCATTCTTAGTTCTCATAGTGGAAGGTAATCTTGGTAGGACATTTTCTTGCAGAATGACAATATTTATATGTAATGGGCTAAGTTGCCAGGGTATGTGGGTATGGGTACTGTTACACCTCATATTATATGAGGTTCCACATTATGATTTTCCATCACATTGATGGAGTTTGCTGCTGGTACCTTGGATCTTTTTGATGGATTGAGGGTTCACATTCATTGCATTGCATGCTTGCTTGTTCCGACTCGTCCTTTGGGTTCATTGCAACATAGTTGGCATGCGGTCGAACTCTCACGTAGTTGACTAGCAGCAACCAATTGAGTTCTTTGTAATCAGTGTTGTTCTGATATATAGCCAGTCGATCAATCTACAAGCAGGCAAGCATAGCCAAGAACAATGCCTTTCCATCTTCATCTACAACCTGCTGCCGCCTTATATACACCTCGGGTAAAGTGGAAGAAACCTTCAATCCATTGGGTGTGTCCTTGGGGGCAAGTCTCCAGTCAAGGTGTTGTCACCTGATCTTCAACTCCTCCGTCTAGGCAAACTCTTAGCGAAGCCAAGGGGGGTAGTCCCTAATAAAACAATCTAAGGCTTGAGCTAAGCTAAGTACAAGAAATGAGATCTAGGAGTTTACTACAAACAAGAGCAAGATATAAATAACTCTACACTAGCAGCATATGTGACACATCAAAGTAAAATTTGTTTATGCTGGAAAGTAAAACATTCAAGATACTTGCATATATATAATATAACTTAAAAAGAGAAATACAAGTGCTTGAAAGGAAATGATAAGCAAAATACTGAAATATAGACCAATGCCAATAATGTAAAAGTTGCGAGATGTATAAAGTGCTGCTGAAATGGGGATTTTAATGTAAGTGCTCTTGTAAATTTTATTATGAGTTTATTAGGTGGAGTGACTGTTGTGAGTGCAAGTCACTATGTGATATGTGTGCAAGAGTGATGACAAAAAATAAATCTAATCTAGATTTGGCCTCTTAGAGGCTATCCCTCAGATTGGATGCTGAATTATGCAGATGTCCAACATGGAGGATATCCCTCTGACTTCACACAAAAGTTCAAGAGAATGCTGGAAGCCCAACACAGGGAGAACTAGCAACCAAAAGATTGTTCTATTAAACTACTCCACATTGACCTGCCCCCGCTCTGTGTGAACTTACTTCTAGAGATCGAGACTAAGCTCACAGAGGAAGGGCCAAGAACAATACTAGGGGGAGCTGAGGGGATGGTTTATTTGCCAACTTGAAATACTGAAAATAAATGGCAGAAATTGAAACTAATTTAAAAAATCGAAATTTACTCTACAAAATGAAATCTAACTATACTAATCTAAGAAATTGAAATCTATTCTAAATGTTTTGTGGTGTTTGTGATTGATTTTATAGTTAATTTTAGCTTCTTAAGTTAGTGAAAATTGTGAACATAAGCCAAAATGCAAACAATGCCAATCACAAAAAGGACATTGTTCCCCCCAGGGGGGATGAAGAGTAGGCACTCTGTAGCCCACTATTTTTATTAATGAAATCAGAATGATCTTTTTTGGGATGACTTGTGATCATTCATTAAGGGGATCAGAAGTCTTTACAATGTTTTCAATGAGTTTAATTATGAAAGAGGTGCTCCAGAGGGTCCCGGAAGGTCCAAATCTGCGCAAAACGGATAGAGTCTCCCCTTGGCTGCCCACTAACCTGCACAAAACAGCAAGAAAAAAAACACTGAAAGATGTCCAAGAACACTTTAGAAGTGTCTTGGACTTCTGTTAGAAAAACCCCAAAATATTCTAAGTGAAAAACTAGCAAAAATCAACTAAGGAAAGCAAGCTAGAAAGCTTGTTTCCTTAGGGTCTTTGGTTTGCTGTTTTAGGACAGCAAACTAATGGCACTTAAAATGCTAGATATAGAAATGAAAGCTCTTGAAACTAGACTAACTTTCACCCCTTTAAAGTATTACTCTAAAACTTGCTAAAAGGCAAAGTCTAGCATGCTAGATCTACTTGAAATAAAGAAACTTTGAAAGATACAAAATAGATCTAACTTATCTATGCATGAAATAAAACTTGCTTTAGATTTAACTTTAAAATAAGACAAAGATTTAGATCTTGCATGCAAATAGAAAGGTAACCGGAAAATATTATAACTTGTTTGAGAAAGAGAGAAAAGAGTACCAGATGGAAATAGATCTTGGGCCATGTAGTCCTCTTGGTGTATTGTAGAGGGAAATTGTTCCGATAGAAGGAAATTGAAGATGTTGGAGACTATAACTAGAGCTCTCCACTCCTTCAAACCAAAGGCCCTGCAAACTTGAATGAATCTTGAAAATAACTTCGTCAAAGGTGGGTGCACCCACTTCCTACACATAAGATCTAGAAAACATGTCAATCAAACTAGAAGAGCATGAAATTATAGATCAAATATGCTAGAAATAACAAGATTTATAAATGCAAGCTAGCTGTCTAATATCTTATTATTTATAAATTGCAAGAAAATAAGTTTACCATAACCTCAACACATCAAATGGAACAATGGGCATCCACACATCTGCACAACACCACAAGAATGACCTCCAAAGTCTTCAATTCTTTATTCCACAAAGCTTGAAAGCATTACAACAACATAACTCTAGGTCTCCAAAATCTAGATTACAATGGGAGAGGGACCTTCATTATATAGCAAAGAGGGTGAAGTTCCTAATGGAGGAGGGCGCACCACTTGGAGAGGGAGAGCGCACCACATGTGAGGTGAAGTGAGTCAAGTGTAGTGTTATGGGCTGCCACCTCTCATTCAACCCAAACTAGATGCCAAGTGTGAGGAAAGAAGAGAGGAGGAGGGCGCCACCTCTCAAGAGGTAGGCATACCTCGGAACCTCCTCATGAGGACGCCACCTATCCTCAAGAGGGGTGCACCTCCTCATGGATGCTTCTCCAAACTCAAATAAACTAACATGTGACTCACCCACAACTATTCCTTAAGTGCCACAAAGGCTTAGTTAACTCAAGAAGGGGTGAGTTGACTCAAAACATGTCCCCGACATGTTTCCCAAAAAATAGTATATGCTGATTTTTTGTCTTTTTTATGTCTTTTGTGAGTAAAATTAATTTTAAGTGATTAAAAATCACTAATTTCACTCACAAAGGTAGTACATAGGTAAAGTGGGTATTTTGAGTGTGAAAGCAAATACCCTCAAGGCATATGATGCCTCCTAGTACCACTTATTTAACCTAGGCATTATTTACAATTAAAATAGCACGCTTTTGCGAGAAATTTGTTTATTTGCATAAAACATTAAAAAACCTAATGGGGACTTTGCACATCTTCATGAGACTCTAGGAGGATGATTAGCATGGTAATATACATTAGACACTAGACTTAGATAACCAAGCTAAGGCCTAACCATCAGTACACACTCCAACTTTGGAGGAAATGAGTGAAAAAACTCAAAAATTATAACTCTCTTAAAAAATATTTCAAGCAAGAAATAATTAATAAGTAAAAAACACACTCTAGAGTAGTGCACTCATGATTAAGTCTTAGGAGGCTAAGCCTTTTACAAGTTCATCATGCTAAATTCATCTTATTACAATTCCCCATAGGGGTATGGAAATGTGGTAAAAAAAGCAAAAAAAAGGGCCATAATGGTTGGCTGGACTTCTGAACTTTGAATTTTGAACAAGTGTTTGTTCAATCTTTGGCGGCTCAACTGCAAGTCCATCCTAGTGGAACTTGGTGGGTAACACAACCAATGCACCTTGTTGGTTCATAATGACCAAATGATAGAGAGGCTTTATATTTTTTATGATTTCTTGTGCATATTTGTCTTCATCAACATCCACTAGCAGTCCTGGGCAATCAACATCTCGTTCCTTGAACAATATCTTGAAGAACTCCATGGCACATAGTTTCTAGAAATTAAAGGTCTATAATCTACATGACATGGAATTGGATACAGACATAGATCTAGATAGATTATTTGACATTTTTTAATAGGTTAGATACGATATGTTCATGATATGACATACAAACACATACATACAAACACAGACACAAAGAAAACAATGACACATAATTCTAGTTTAAGTAAGGCCTCTGTTGGAGCCGCCCTTGTTTTTCACCTCGCGCAATTTTTCAATTCTTTGATACTTGAGGTCTAAAGTTTGTTTTTATTTTTCTTCCGAAATCTTAAAACTCTGAAACCTTGTCGCCTGGATAGCAATGCTTTTTTCACTTTCAAAAAAGATCCATTTTTCGCAAGTATGTTTGCTCTTTTGTTTTATTTCGGGATATCGCAAGTCGTATACTTTGAATCCTTGAGTTCGA
>SNQJ01S0266624.1:0-11922 GCA_010110895.2 Picea sitchensis | reverse complement strand
GAGAAACATGTTCTCGAGGTGATAAAAAAAAGTGAGGGATAGTCTCGTCGTAGTGTCTCGGCATCTTCCCAAGTAGCAGATCCTGGACTATACTTGTCCCACTGGACCTTAACTTGGTCTACTAGATGGTTCCTGAGCTGTCAGAATCTATGGTCCAATATGCGTAACGGTTCTACTGTGAGGGCTCCCATGTTCGATACCTGCAATTCCTTCCAATTTAGTTTATGTGATTCATCAGCAACACAATGATGTAAAACAGATACATGAAATACATTATGATTTTTATGTAAGTGGGGTGGAAGTATGAGACAATAAGCAAGGGGTCAAATCGAGGTGACAACTTTGTCCCCTTCCTGAACCATATGGTATTTTTATTAGGCCTGATACAAATGAAAACCTGGTCTCCCACTTCATAACTTCGGTCAGTCCTGCGTGCATCCGCATAGATTTTCTGCCTATCCTGTGCTTCCTTTAGTCTCTGCCTAATATGAATCATGAAGTAGGAGCGCTTGCAAGCACGTCTTCTCACAAGATCTTTCCTTCCTTCGCAGCCTGAAGAACTCAAATGTTCTTCTATTTCCCTATCGGGAAATTTTCACCCACAGTAAACCTTCGTTGGATCTTCCTTTCGCATTTGGAATATCAGACTTCACGACTTCGCGATGTCAAAGGTCGAGCGTTGGACTCTCGAAACCCCGAGACCCGATGACCAGTCAATGCTGACCTTCTCTTTTCTCTATCGGGACTTTCTCTATCATGAATTCCGCACTCACGATGTTGAGCAACTCGGTTCTCCAACTTCCAATACCTGACACACCGAAACTCTGATGTATGCGCGAGTTGACTATTGAGCACCTTTACTCCATTGGCATTTCGAAGTTCACGGGATCGCGAATCCTAATGCATATATTTCAAAACTTCTCACTACGAAACCCCGATCACTCATGCCACCTGTCTTCCACTCTAACCCTTATGGCCCCACACTGTCCTATCAATTGTCGGGATATTGCGTATTGCAATTTCACGATTCCTGTTGCAAATTTACGGAGCTTCCACCCACGAAACCTCAATGCACGATTTCACGTGTGAAATTAGATGGACCTTATGGCTCAGATCAATGCCTCTGCCCCTGTTGCACCCTTTTTGTCACCTTGGTGAGCAAATAAGAGGTGCTTGCATGCCCAGTTGGGTCTTGCTGATCATGACAGCTGTAGAGGAAAGAGTTAGAAAAAGAAAAACAAAACTATAAGCAAGAATTAAACTAATACAAACTAAAATCATAAGCATAGGGACATAGAGATAACAAACACAAAAATACCCATGTCACCAATGTTTTTAGGCTGATCTATTGATGAAATCAAAGCACCAAGAAGAAAGGGGAGTATTAGTCCCTTCTTCCTCCAAGGGAAGGCTCTTGGACCCTCACAAGCTTGCTCTCCTTACAACAAGAAAAATGAAAATGGTGGTGAAAGAACTCCTTGCAAACCCACTCAATGGATAGGTGGATTTCTCAATGAAATGGTGCCAATGTGCTTTTGTCAAGGATGGGGTCCTTAAAACAATATAGGCAGCATAACATTACTTAGAATTCCTTGAGAAAATGATGTGCATTCATGGATTTTTATAGCATTGCATTGGGTTATTGTGTAACTGCTTTGTAGTGTGAAAAAAGGCCATTTAGGACATTATTAGGTCTTTGACTAGCCCACCATTCAGATCCAGCCCAGATTTGGAGGTCAAATCAGCTTGGGAGCTGAACCATAAGTGGTTGGGAGGCCGACCATATTCATAAATGCGTCGTTTAGCAGGTGCACGGCATTTTGTGCTAACAACCACGCATCGTGCGCATATGCGCGCACTCTATGTTCTTGTTCTGCGTATGTGCGCACGCGCCCAACTTCTGTAAAGCGCTCTTCAATTTGTTACTACTTTATATAGTTTTTGACCTTTTTTGAATGTTGTGAGATTAATTCAGGGCCATGAATGACTTCATTACTGTTTTGACGATGTTGAGTTCTTGTAACCATGTGTGGACGAAATTTCAGTGATAACAGCCCCTCCTGAGCTTTTAGCCTCTCGACAACATGTCATTGTATCTCCCCTGCACCTCTGTGAGATCCAACGGCTCATGGAGATTCGTGAAATCTCCTTAGAGAATTTCGTTCGTCCGTCTTTCCTTATTGATCCCCTGCAAAGTAGCTAAGTGTTCCCCTTCACAGAACTCATTCACCTGCGTGCAACCTGCAACGCCTACTTAAACGCTCCACGGCACAAAATCCATGTGCTTCCCTTTTCGGTTACTTGAAGGTTCTATACCTCTTGATCTTTTCCAAGACTTCAACTTCTTCAGGAAGAAATCTCTTTCTCGCACTCCTTGCGGCAACCTTCAGACACTTCCACGTGCTGAATACCTTCGACTCTGCGCACTCCTGCAGCAGTAGTCCTTCAACTCTTGCTGAAGTCCGCAACCCTAAACTCCACTCGGCCTGCGCACTCCTTGCACGGCTCCTATGCCTAACTGCACCTTTGGGTGAATGAGAAAAAAGTTACTTCTATCTGAACCCTCTGTCAACGGACTCCTTGCGGACACTTCAACTACACTCCTTGTAGGAATCCTTGGATCAGATAGAGAAACAATTGAAACTCATTTCCTCTCCCTCTCGGACTTCAAACTCAAACATGAAATCATATACAAAGCACATAAAGCAAATGTATAACAGGAAAGAAAATATTCATGAGAATAACATCAATACACAAAGAACAACACAAACCATGAATTTGAATCAAAGCTTTCTATTAATCCAAATATCTGTACATGGGTGTTCTTACATAGCTCTCTATTTTCTCTTATGCTTCTAACTCTGATAATGTTACAATGCATAGTGAGGGTATCGATATCCCATTTCCCTCCTGCGCTCTCAAACTGTCTATTCTAGAATTAAATTCTATCTGCTTTACATTAACTATATTAAATGCCTTCTACCTACTAAGGATGAGAGCTAAAGGCTCAAGGTCCGATTACATATATAAGTGTGCCTTATATTAATGGCTCATTTAAGATCACGCAAGAAATTCCAAGGTGTTTTCAAAATTTGTGCTGGCGCTCATCGATCTGTCTCTTGCCTTCGGTGATGGCTCGCTTGATGTGAGAGATGCTCCTACATCATACTCCCTCGCTTGAAAACTTTCATGGGCTTCTGTCCATGAAATCACCTGTTCTTCCATCTCTTGAATCAATTCCATCCCAATTGTTACTCGGTCTTCTAGTCTATCCCAACTCAATGGCATTCTGCATGGCCTCCCATACAAAGCTTCGTAGGGTGGCATTTTGATGGAGCTATGATAACTATTATTGTAGGAAAAATCTACCAAAGGTAGGTACTTCTCCCACTAGGTTTGATTATCCATTACATACATCCTAAGCATGTCTTCTATGACTTGATTTAGTCTCTCAATTTTCCTATCTATTTCAGGATGATAAGTTGTTCTTAAGTTCAATTGAGTCCCCAACGTTGACTGTAAACTTGTCCAAAACCTAGAAGTGAATATGGAGTTCCTATCTGAAATGATCGTTTTAGGTATCCCGTGAAAATAGATAACCTCGCTTACAAACACATATGCCACATCAGTGACATCGTAAGTGTCTCTAATCAGAATGAAATGAGCACTCTTGGTTAACCTATCCACTATCACAAGAATGGCATTGTGTCTATGAGATGTGAACGGTAACCCCACAACAAAATCCATAGAGATGACTTCCCACTTGGACATAGGGACATCATGTGGTTGTAGGAGGCCTGTCGAGTGATGGTGCTCGGCTTTCACTTGTTGAAACTCCAGGCATTTGGCGATGAAATGGACTACATCACGCTTCATGCCTACCCAGAAGAAGAGCTTCCTCATATCTGCGTACATCTTCTTCACACCCGGATGCACACAATAAAGTGCTCTATGAGCTTCCTTTAGTATGATGCTTCAAATATCCCCATTCTCAGGGATGTACATCCTTCCTCAATATATTAACAGTCCATCTGTTTCAAGACTATATCCTTTATACTTTGGGTCTAACTACCTCCCACTCTAGAGGTTTGAAGTAACCTTTAAATACCAACTGTCTCCTGGGAGTTGTGTCAACACATGTTCCCTCAGATTGATCTTAAAGGTTACCAAGGAGAAGATACGTGGTCTCCTACTCAAGGCAGTTGCGACCACATTTTCCTTTCCCTTGATGTACGAAATACAAAAATTTTACTCACTCATAAACTCACTCCATTGCCTTTGCCTGGCATTTAGATCTCTTTGAGTGAAGAGATTTTTTAAACTTTGATGGTCCATTTTGAGCTCAAAGTTTCGCCCCACAAGATAGTGCCTCCAAAGTTTTAGAGCTAGCATTACAGCTTCCAACTCTAAATCATGAGTCAGATATAGCTCCTCATGTTTCTTCAACTTCCTTGATGCATAAGCTATCACTCCTCCATCCTGCATTAGCACAGCACCCAACCCTTGCTTCGAGGCATCCGTACAGACTGTGAAGTCCTTTTCCATATCTGGCACTTGTAGAATTGGCGCACTAGTTAGTAACCTCTTAAGCTCAATGAATGCACTATCACATTCTTCAGTCCAATCATACCTGACCCCCTTGCGTTGCAAGGGGGTTATGGGTTTCGTTGTTTTTGAAAATCCTTCTACAAATCTCCAGTAATAACCTGCTAGTCCCATGAAGCTTCTCACCTCATGGGCATTTTTCGGCACTGGCCACTCCATAATGGCCTTTACCTTTTCTGGGTCCACAGAGATTCCTTCACCGGAAATGATATGACATAAATAGTTGATCTCTTTCTGGAAGAAGGAACNATGACCTAAATAGTAGATCTCTTTCTGGAAGAAGGAACACTTCGACAACTTCCCATACAATTTGTTCTCTCTAAGGCAGCACAACACTATTCGCAAGTGTTCCTCATGTTCTCTTTCATTCTTGGAATAGATGAGGATGTCATGTAAAAAGACTTGTACAAAATGGTCTAAGTACTTCCGGAATACGCCGTTCATGAGGCTCATGAATACTGTTGGCACATTGGTTAATCTAAAAGGTACTATAAAAAAATCGTAATGTCCAAATCAAGTTCGAAAGGGAGTTTTTGAGATATCACCTTCCTTAATCCTTAACTGATCATACCCTGATCGCAAATCAATCTTTGAGAATATTGCTGCTCCTTTCATCTAATCGAAGAGGTCATCTATGTGTGGCATCGGGTACCTATTTTTCACTATATCATGGTTCAAGTCCCTGTAGTCTATACACAGTCGTAAGGATCCATCCTTCTTCTTTACAAAAATTATTGGCGCACTCCAGGGTGAAACATTGGGCCTTATTAGCCCTAAGTCCAGTAACTCTTTCAACTGCATTTGCAATTCACAAAGTTCCGACGTTGTCATTCGATACAGAGTCTTGGAGATTAGTTATGCACCAATTTTTAGCTCAATAGTAAAATCAAGCTCCCTCTCAGGAGGTAGCCCTGGTAACTTGTTCGGAAAAACATCCTGAAATTCTGACAATACCAGGTACTGATCCAATGAGGGTCCCTTTCTTTCATTCACTGCTTCCACTACATACAATCGACACCCTTGCCTCAATCATCGCTTAACCTTCATAGTTGATATAAACCATAATGAAACTTTTCTCTGTACACCCTAGATCTCCACTGGTCTTCCTTCATCATTGACACAAAGCACCCTCTTTGCAAAAAAATCTACCAAAGCTCGGTGAGTTGCTAACTAATCCATTCCAATGATTAGGTCATATGCCCCAACAACAGTGATGAATACCTTCAACCTGGTAGTACACACTCCCAGGTATACTATAAAATTATCAACACTAGGTCCGACTGCTTGTTTTTCCCCCGAAGCCATCTTGACTTGTTTAAACTCATCGTGCTCGTAGGCTACCAACCCACTCTTTTCTAATGCAGATGGTGAAATGAAACTATCCTTTGCACTAGAATCAAACAAAATCTTAACATTAATATGATTTAATGTACCTAATGACTCCACCACCATGGATTGATGTTCGGCCTCGAGATTATTAACCGTTGCGTAAATCTGGTGGCTGCTACTTGCTCTCCCCATCGGTGCCTTTCCTTCTCTATGCACGAACCCTGATTGTAAATCTGGGCAGTCACGCTGGTAATGGGGTCCTTCGTAGGCCCAATAGTTAACACAAGATTGAACCTGTGCATTGTTATGTGACTATCTATGAAATGAGTTCCTTCCCCTGGAACCCCTGCTCCTACCCGTTGTTCCCTGAGATGGTCATGGACCTGTCTGTGTTGTTGGCGATGAACGAGATGCTGCACTCATTGCAATTGAAATCCTTGCGGCTACTGTCCTCGGTGTGACTCTGTTACCATATGGCAGTGGCCTTGAGCCCCCTCCCCTAGGAAATGTCCTCGAGGCCTTTCCTATGAATACAAGGTGATGTGGAAATGTCGGTCTTGTACCCCCGGTTAAGTTCATGTGTTCTTCCGCATAACGTGTATTTTCCACCGCTTCAGCTACTAAAGATGGTTTCCACATCCGCACCATAGCTCTTATCTTAGGGTTCAATCCATAGATGAAGCGCTCTACCTGTCATTGGTCATTGTCCATATATGAAATATATTTGACCAGTTCCATAAATCTTATCTCATATTCTTCTATAGTTCTGTTTCCTTGTACTAAGGAATGAAATTCCCCTACCTATTTTTCCTCATAGTATGCTGGTAGATATTTCCTTCAGAACCTCTCCTCGAAAAGTTCCCAAGATACTGTGTTTGGGGTAAGGTGCAGTTGTCTTTCCAGGTTGCCCAAACAGTTCAAGGCATTGTCTCTTAACTGAAAAATTGTGATCTTTCCCTTTGAGTTGGATGCATAGTCCCTTAAGGAAAAACACCTTGTCATGCCTTCCAACCATGCTTCCGTGCGTCCACTGGGGCGACCCCCAACAAACTCTGGAAGTTTGATCTTCTGCAATTCTCACGTGATGTCTTCGGGTGGAGGTCCTCCCCATGAATCCCTTGATGCTTCTATATTACCCATTCCAGACGGTGGGGGTTCCACTTCAGTCCCTGCAGGTTGTTGCCCCTTTAAAGTCTGATTAATGGCTTCCAACGAGCGCAGTATGAGAGCTAGTTCGGGCAATGGTGGTGGTGGCGCTGGCAGTGTTGGCGGTGCTTGCGACGACGCTCCCCTGCCTCGACTCCCTCGAGTCCTAACCATCTTGTATGCTTTGACCTTCATCAACCAAAGTTGTCAGGGTGAGTTCCAGGATGTTTCAAATTGGTGCTACTCAAACTAGAAATAGGGTTAGGCGTAAGTTTTATTTACTTGTCTATAAACAGACATTACTCCTTTAGGGGATTGGCTCGGTTAGGGTTAGGATTAAGCGTCTAAGCTTGATTTCTTCATCCCCATGAAAAAAACACTATCGGTTCCCTTGCCCTATAGCTACGCTAGCCTTGCGTCATACTCGCCACTTCCTATTCTTACTCTCCTGGTGCATATGTCGCCTCCTTTCTGCTTGTCCTAGTCTAAGCCCTTTTAAGTTTTCGCTTACAACTGATTAAAGTGACTTCCAACCTTATGTTTATTAATTTATTAAAAGCTAATAATCTAGACTAAACTTAATCCTAAGCTTCAATCTCCTTAATCAACACTTTCAATTTATTCCCAAAAATTAATATTATTATTAGTGTTAATTAATTAGTCACTAATTTACTTAATCCTTCCTATCAATTTAATTATTATTATTTTTTTATTTTTTCTCCAAGGCACATACATGGTGTGTTGGTGTTTGGTTTTTCCTTAAGGCTTAGGTAGTGGGTGGTGGTCAGGGGTTCAAAACCCATAGACTCCATATCGCCCCTCCTTTTGTAATTTAATTAAATGTTTTTTATACAAATGTTTAAATTAATTTATTTAATTTTAAATCCCTAATTCGAATTAAAACCTGCTTTATTTAATTTACTTACTAATCACCTAGCTAACCCTTAATTCAATTAACCACTTCAATTAATTAATCTTCCTAATTATTCTCATTTAATTGATTGATTAATTATGACTAGTAAATGTATTTAGATTTAAATACTATTGTTATTATATAATTAATTTTTACCCTAAATTAAACATTAATATTTTAATATTTAATATTTAATATAAATTAAGCATCAAAATTTTTAATATTTAATATTTAATATAAATTAAACATTAATATTTGATATTTAATATTTAACCTAAATTAAACATAAAATAAGGAAAAGACAATTTAAAATAATAAATGAATTAAAAAAAATCTAGAGTCGGGCAGTGGGTCCTGGCATGAGGCCCATGTGCCCCCTCCTTCCCTCTTTCTCTTCATACCTAACCCTAAAACCCTACACCTGCCATCTCTCTCTCTCAACCATTACTCCACGCGCCAAACCCTTCCTTAATCCTATCATTCGACCGTCTCTCCATTATTCTCTCTCCCTTGGAAGGCTCGCTCTGCATCTCTTCCTCATCATACCGGCATTGTTTAACCCATTCATCTTTGAGTTTCGGTGGGTGTATTCTCACCCTAGCCCAGTTATACTCCAGCGCACTTTTCTAGTTGCAATCACCATATCAGAAGATCGTTGTGTTGAGGAGCAGTGTTGGTACTCGTTTGTGGGAGCGCCGAACTTAGCTGCCCAGGAGAAAAGAGTTGCCAGGGAGGTGTGTTCCAACCAGTGTTTGGAGGGAGAGGACGAGGCCCAAGACCCATTGGATGCTTGACAAAAGGACCGCGTAGCACCTAGAGGAGTGGAGCTCTACCAGAAGTAAACCAGGAAACATGTTATTGTCCTTCCTGTAGACTATAGGGTTAATCTAGGGTAAAATATTGTTACAATTTTCTGGTTAATAATCACAGTGGTTGGACAATAGCCTCATCTGAGGGGTCTAATAATGTTTGAGATAGTCTCATGCATAAATGTAAGTGTGCTGGGCTGTATGTTGCATTGGAATGTATGTTGCATAGCTTTGTTTACTGTTATTGTTGGACGATACTGCATGCTGGTTTGGTGACACTACTGGATACTATTACTACTAGTTTATATATTTTGTTTAGCTGCTATTATTTCTGGTTTATGGTTACTAGGTTAAGGGCACATCTCTACTAGCTTGACAATTGTCTGTATACTGTCATTGCATGGTATATTTACTGTTATTTCTGAAATATAGAGTAATTAGGACAAACTTATTGTGGGGAAAGGTGTGCTATTAAACTGTTATCAGGAGAGGATAGCGAGCACACGAAGAGCCTACACCGATATGTGAGGACCAATATTCCATCTTGTTGGATGATGGCTGCATCCAATCTAAAATACTAATCTTATTGCAGGGTTAGCTTGATCACATATCCTTGCATGAAAGGCAGAGACATGGATATTTTTTAGCATTTCGAGGGGGTTCTAAAAAAAACAACACTTTCAAGAGAATATTCACTTAAACTTCATGGGTGGAGCTTTCTCAACAAAAAGAGATCCACAAGACATTGTACAAGATAGTTGGCTTGAAATTATTGCAACACATGGACTATCTCTTCTGGCAGTCGACATTTCTGATTCAAATGTGACAGATTCAGGGCTTTCAATATTGCAAGATTGTCTAAATTTGCAGTATCTCAATCTTAACTATTGTGAACAGATTTCTGATGCTGGATTGGAATATTTCACAGGTCTTACAAACTTGACTTCACTTAGTTTTAAAACAATAAATGCAATAACTTCACGAGGCTTGCGTGCCTTAGTGGGTCTTGTGAACTTGACAAGCCTATATCTGGAGAGGTGCTCAGGGATTCATGGTGGACTGGTCCATCTAGAAGGACTTACAAAATTAGAAGCAATGAACATTGGATGGTGCAATTGTATAAAGAACTCGGATATCAAGCCTCTCGCTGGGCTTACAAACTTGAAGGAGCCACAAATTTCTCGTAGTAAAGTCACTGATCCAGGCATCTCTTTTTGAAAATCTTAAAAAAAAACTTTCTCTACTCAACATGGAGGGCTGTCAAGTGACTGTGGCATGCATGGATACAATTTCAGGTCTTGTTTCTTTGTCATATATCAACATTAAGGCATGTTGTATAACTGATGTCGGATGCTGAAAACTTGACGGACTTCTGAATTTGAAGACTATGAACATGGGCTATAACAATGTTACACATGCTAGCCTAGTATATTTTAAAGGCTTGACAAACTTGGAGAGCAGTGAGCATCGAGCTGCTCTAATACTTGTTTTTTTTTTTTTTTTGTGATATTTGTTTTTTTACATTTTCAATATGTATTTCATTTGTTTTTATACTTATGTTAAAAATTTTGTGTTTGGTTTGCAGGTTAGGCGGAGTTGGAGCTAGAGCTTGGAGCTTTGGCCCTTAAGGCTCCAGATTGTGAACGAGGCGCTCTGATACCATGTGTAGAGACCATATAAATTTAACATCCATTAACTACATAAATTGTAACAGTAATATCTACTTGGTTTCAGAAATTTAAATAAATCCTTTAAATTTAGCACATACGCAAGTTAAATTTAACAACAAATATTAATTTTATAACAGAATAAACAAATACGCAATTTTAAATACCTGGGTCTGATGCTAAACCCTCCTCTTTCCACTTGCCTTGTTGACCATTGTTGAACTGTGTAAACACTGCCCAAACCTTGTTCGACCCTGCCAACTAGGACAACTTCCTAGCTCCAGGATATCATATGGATATCTTGGCTCCCGTGCCCAAAACCTCCAGCAAACCGGTGCCTGTACTGATCCAATCCGACTACAGAACGCAACTCTCCTATGTGAAATCCAAGAGAAGCCTCCCCTAAAATTCCCCCAGAATGGTAATCCTCCTTCGTAAAAGAATGCCTTCCACCATAAGGCTCTCCCCATCATGTTGCCCCTTCACCGACTTCCCCCTCCTTCATTACTTTCCTTATCCATTTATTAATTATCTTATCCTTTCATAGTTAATGCCCCTTATCCCATTATTCATGTTCCTTATCCCCTTTATTTATTATTTTATCCTATATTTAATGTCCTATCCCTTCCCGAATACGTAAGCTTTAATTTAACAATATAATTTATTAACCCCCTTTTATTCTTTACTTAATTAATTAATGAGTCAATTAATAATTAATTAATCCTTGAAAATCATGAACAAGTAATTAATAATAATTAATTAGTTAATGTTATTTAAGAAATAATTATTGTTTAGCTAACTTTTAGGACAGTTAGATTATTAAATTAATTATAATTAATAATCGTATACATCTATTTAAGCAGGGTCATTACAGATCTTATGATATGATTATCGGGATGGATTGGTTGGAACAACAAAAAGAAGTACTAGACTGTTATACAAAGAGACTTAGCTATAAAGATCATTTTGGCACTGTTAAAACAACCCAAGGCATACCAAAACTTGTATCAGTCAGACAAGTTTCAACAATGCAACTCAAGAAATGTATTACAAAGGGATGTCAAGTTTACCCCATCCAAGTAACGAATATATTGGAAAAAGAAGATAAGCCCAAGTTAGAAGACTTTGCTATCCTATGTGAATTTAGAGACATGTTTGTGGATGAGATGCCATAATTACCTCCTGAAAGGGAAATAGATTTTTCCATAGAATTACTACCTGGATCAACCCCTATCTCAAAACCACCCTACCGAATGAGTCTACCAGAACTGACGGAATTAAAAATACAATTACAAGAATTGTTGGACAAAGAGTATATCAGACTGAGTGCCTCGCCATGTGGAGCACCAATCCTCTTTGTGAAAAAGAAATACGGTACTCTAAGACTATGTATCGATTATAGACAACTGAACAAAATGACCATTAAGAACAAATACGCCTTACCAAGGATAAA
>SNQJ01S0266623.1:0-11922 GCA_010110895.2 Picea sitchensis | reverse complement strand
CTATTTCATTGATGACATATCTTTTGTTTCATGATGTATGGTATGGCACAAGTTTGATGCATGAACAGGTCCAAGGATAGTCATTTGGTAGCATATTGTTCATCTTGCAGAGAAGATAGGGGGATACATACCCTTAGGAGGAGTCATTCTTCTTCCCATGATTCTAGGAGGAGATAGGATAGATGAAGCCATTCCATCAAAGGGATAGGATAGATGAAGCCAGATTTCAATAATTTCTCAACTTTTGTTTCTGTCGAACAGGTTTGACACCTGGGTAGGTTTTAATCTCATGCACAACAATCGATGGATCGATCCTTGGCATTTCTTCATAGCTCCAAGCGAAGACATCGTGGAATTCATTAAATAAAGCGGTATAAGAGACCACTTCCTCGGGTGAACAATTAGCACTGAGGTTAATGTTTTCCACGACACCTTCCTTGATCGAAATGTTGATAACAATCGTAGATGAGATTTTTCCCAAATTCCCCTCAGAAAGAGCATCTTGTATGAGGATGGGAGATTGTGGAAAATTGACAACATCAAGAGGGAAGACAAAGTGTATGTCTTCTTAAATTTCTTCGAGAGGTGGAAGAAAAGAGGATCGATGATGGATATCATCCCAAGGTACGTCATCGATGCTAAGCATTCCCATTATAGATTCCTTGGAAGGGAAGATTTGGGAAATGTAGTCGAACACAGACATCAAGGAATTTAACCATGATGGCATCAAGTAAATGTCGGGTGCCAAGAGATGTTGGTCATTCGAGGAGGGAGAGGCGGATTGGATAGCAATGTATGAGGTTTCAACTGGACTAAGTGGCATGGTGTCACCTAGTGCATCGAAGTCCAATGGACTAGGTACAATCCAAGGGTCATATGATTCCAAGGATTGGTAAACCATAGTCGAAATCATGTTGATGGTGGCAACATGATGTGTGGTGGGTGGAAGTGGTGTAGGGAAGGTACCCATAAGGCTAGAGTATTTCAACAAGCCAACACCAACACTTTCATACATGATCTTGTGATCTCCCAAGAATGGAATATTGTTGGTAGCGGGAGCGGGAGCGTCGGGTGTACAAAAATCTAACTGATCGATAGTGACAATTTTTCCCTGATGAGGAAATTGTACACATCAAAATATTGATGAAGCAACGACAATCATAGCATAAAACAAACTTCTTCCAAGTAAAGTACTGTTAGTGACTTTTCCTTTGTCAGGTTTAACTGGTGTGTCGTATGTCATAGAGCGGGTGGTTAAATCAATCCCATTAAACATGTAAATATAGGCACTTGTCGAGGCTTCATCATGGGAAGGATGGTTGGAACTGCCCCCTGGAGAGGGGGTTTGAGCAACCATAGATTGCTACTATGGAAAAGGATGAGTAAGCACGGTGGGTTGGGAATTCCCCTTGAAAATTTTGGCCACTTCATCGTGATGTGGACATTCTCGAGTGTAGTGATCGTCACCACAAATAAGAAATGGGAACTTTGGTTTCTGCTGTGGTTGATTTTTGTTAGTAGTTGGTGGGTTTTGAGCTTTCGGTTGTTCATCATTATTATTCTTTTTGTTTTTGTTCTTTGTCTGCTTCTTACCTCCAGTTTGTTGTGAAGGGGTAGATTGAACTACATTCACCTCAGATATTTTAGTTTGGGGGGAGGTAGAGGAGGGTGTGGTTGAAATGGGAGTGGATACCAGAGCAGATCGATTTGTCATTCCAGTCGACTAGGAAAAAGATTGGGTTTTGAAGAATCCGATAACTCCATCCGCATGTGACATGAATGATGATTTATATGGATCAGTATTTGCACCGGTAGCATTTGGGATTAACTCATACAAAGTACCATATTGGGAATAGACCAAATCTAAGTACTGAGTCCGAGAAATGGCCTCTTCCTCGGTGACTACACTACCCATGGAGACATCACGAGAAATTGGGGGTAACAGTGATTTAGTGAACCATTCTGCCAATAATTGGTCAGAAATGACTACTTTGATGAACCTTCATCGTCGTCTCCACTCATGAATATGATCGGAGATATGTACAAAGTTTTTCTGATGAATGGAAGTCAAGAGTTTGGTACCTGTCTCGTTTCGAATGGGTAGTTGAAAGTACATGAGAAAGGACATGGCAAGGGAGTTAAAATCTTGGAAAGAACCACGTGGAAGTTCGATATACCACTTGGCTACTGAACCCATAAGTGTTCATTGAAAAATATGTAAACGGATAGAGTTTTCCATTAAGGAGTTCGATTAACACCATAAATGGAAAGTCATCACATGGTTATTTGGGTATTCTCCAGGTTACTGTCAAATTTTGGAATATCAAAAGGTAGTTTAGCCGGAATCACTGGCCATAAAGGATAATGCAGGACAGGATCACTGGTCAACCGAGACAAGTCTGGGAGATCTAAAGTAGCAAGG
Source organism: Picea sitchensis (assembly GCA_010110895.2). Classification (NCBI taxonomy): domain Eukaryota; kingdom Viridiplantae; phylum Streptophyta; class Pinopsida; order Pinales; family Pinaceae; genus Picea; species Picea sitchensis. The sequence continues at coordinate 9,500 of SNQJ01S0266623.1, read as the reverse complement.
AACGATAGCTTTCGGTTAACCTGAGGGTGATATTGGTGTGGCATAGGGACACTAGTAGGACCGTAAACTAGGTTAGGTGGATAATTGTAACCAATAGGTCCTCCTGCATATGGTTGTTGTTGACCAGAGTAAATATGATTCGAGGAGGGTTGAGAAACATGTGAGAGCAGAGGATAACCTGATGGGTTTTGAGGATTATAATTTGGTTGATGGGTTTGTCCATAAGGTGGATAGACATTTTTTCCATAAGGAGGATAAGGTTCTTATTTTCCTTGAGAATGTTGCCCCCTAGGGAATAATGGATTTCCAGGAAAATGAGTGTGCCAAGGATTGGGCATTGTAGACGCATTCTATCTAGAAGGTTGATGATGGGCTCCTGTTTGAGGCTTCCCCCCAGCATGAGGTTTTCCTCCAAACGGAGGTTGCAGCCCAAATAGAGGTTTCCCTCCAAATGGAGGTTTCCCTTCGAAAGGAGGTTTCCCTTCGAAAGGAGGTTGCCCCCCCAAACAGAGGTTTCCCTCTGAAAGGAGGTTTCCCCCCAGCATGAGTTTGAGTCCCTGGAATTTGGAAACCAGACATAAACGACTGATTGGTGCTGCTTAATGGATTAGAGCCACCAAGACTGGTCCCTCTAGGTTATGGTGTAGGTATAGAACTTCCGGGTATAACTTGGGTAGTGTTGACAATAGAAGAATTCAGTGCGCTGTACCCAAGGGGAAGTGACGAGGAAGGTCTAGATGATAGTGGTGTATCAATGGGACCTTGGCTAACCACCACATTACTGGTGGGAATAGTTGCAACGTGAGGGACCATCATAGAATGGGCCATCTGGAGAGAAATAGTGGAACTTGGACCAACAAACTGCATATTCGGACCAACAGATGGTGTGATGGAACTAACGGTTATACCCGTAAAATGATCTAAAGGTACGGTGTAGGTAACAAATGTTTCAGGTATTTGGGATACGATCGGTATATCGACGCCTGTCCCTAATCCATAAAGGTATTGCACTGTGCGAGGTGGGCTTCGAAATATATCATAATTCCAAAGGGAGTTTTTGACCCGAGGATTCAAATGAGACCTGTTCGAAATTTTAGAAGGATTAATGACAACAAGTTCTCTGGCTAAATTCATCTGCAGAAAACGCCTTTCATATCTCGTAGGAATGCGAAAAGCCTCCATAGGATCCGTAACAATTCGAAAATATTCTAAAGAGGTGGAAACTTCCTCCTATGAGGTTATAACATCGTGGAACTCGCTCTGTTGAGGAGAGCCCTCCATAGAATGAGGGGGTAAAGGGGTAGAATCTTCCATATTTTCTGGGGGAAGTCCTTGTACCCTACGCGAATGACGTGGAGGGTCGATGTTGGCCAAAAAAAATCGACGGAAAAAATCTATGGCCAACTAACGAAAAAGAAACAGCATGAACTAATCAAATCTAGGAATCAAACCAAGCAAACAAAACCGTCTCTCGCTGACCGTACTAGTTGGTAATGAAATCCAACGTCGCGTGATCAAGTCAAGAAGGGGCTAGGATATGGTGGAACAATTATGATGGCGATCTACTTAACGGACTTATGCCTTGGTGCAAGCTTCCATGTAGTAATTGTGGATTTACCCTCCAAGGAGCCCGAGTGGGTTTGACCAATGTCTGTTCCAGGTACAGTGAGACTTCCCTTCACCGTCACCTTGTGTAAGTACCTAAATATTATGGCTACTAAGGACACCAACTCGCAGTCAGCCCCTGGGGGAGTATAGTCGACAGTCCGGTCTGAACGTATGAGCAGGATAAAAAGTCTGAAATCCTTCGAGAGAACTGAGGACAAATGGACCGGTAGAACTCCAGAGGACCCCGAATGGATTCAGAGTTCATGAAGCACTAAGACCAAATGAAACCAATTGAACCTCAAGAATAAACCTCAATATATGATCTGACCACTACAAACGGTTGAACCACGGAGGGATAATCTCCATAAATCTCTCGAATGCGACCTCGTGCGTAACCCCTGTGTGAGAGGGGGATTCCAGAAATCCTATACAACAATTGGATTTTTCTCTCCCTATCGCAAGATGATAATTCTTGTTTTGAATACTCTGGAGAGTTGTACTCACAACCTAATCCAAATTGCTAATCCTAGTCTAATGTTGGTGGAATATTCTAAAAACAAATGTTCTAGATAAATTTTAATTAGTGTTAATTTTGCAGTTGTTCTTTACTCAAGGGTGTCTGAAAGTGAAACTAATGGTATTATGACTCAATCCCCCCCAAAAATGCATAAGAAATGATAAGTAGTCTGTTTTTTCAATGAATTCTTAATTAAGGGAAAGAGAAGAATGTTCTTTTCACTATCAAACACTAAGATGCAGAATCCTCAAACAATTGTTTCTCAATCACATCTAGTATAATGCTAAAGATTTCATAGAATTCCTTTCTAATATCCAAAAACAATCATAAAAAATGTATCCTTTTGCTTTATGTGTGAATGATAATCAATTTGATGTAAAGCTCCCTATGTCATTCAAACTTTAAGATCAACGAGATTCAGAAAATCAGAAGCAAGTTTCACACAAACAAAAACACACTCTCGTCATGATTTAAAAAAAATAGACAAAGATAACAAAACTTTCAAAAAAAAAACCAAAAACTCAAAAATAAAGAAAAAGGCTTGGACAAGATGATCTCAAAGATCAAATGGGATGGTGCATAGACCTCTGAATTTCCTCACAAAAGCTTCCACTCAGTCAGATAAGTGAGAGGAAAACAGTAAGCTCTAAATCGTCAAAGACAAAGAGTGACTTCAAGGTAAGGAAAAAACAATCAAAATTCCAAACAAAAGTGGTCAATTCTCAGAAAAAAGAGTGTTGAAGGCCAATACCAAGGTGTATTGAGGTTGTAAGACTTCTGAGCAAGTTCCAAAAGAAAGAAGTGAACTCAGAGAATGAAACCCTAGAAGATTTTTCACAAAAAAATGGGCAACACTCTAGTGTAAGGGGCACCAGAGCATTACAACACTCTATGTAAGACCAGCAGGGTGTTCCAATGCCTTGGTAACAAGGACATGGGAGCGCTAGCCTCTAAAAATTCAGAAAATGCCCATAAACGTAAAAAATCAAGCAAACTCAGTCAATCGAATTGAATATGATGAAATCAAGAGCCAATCAATTAGATCTAAGAATCAAAGAGATAGTATGGAGAAGGTCAAATAATGATAAAAATACCAAGACGAGATCTAGGAAAGGAAATAGAAATCAAGGTCCCTCCCTAATGGAGTCGCCAATTTCTGTTATAGAGAAATCCCCATGCAGACAAGTGGATTTTCTCTTGGGATTTAAACTCCTAACTCCAAGACAGAAAGTGCTATTGTGGACACTGACATTCCTTTTTATAAAGCTAAACTATCAAAGAAGAGGAAGGAAGAATAGTAAATACCTTTTTACCGACGTTTGTCCTTGCTCGATCCAGGCTGATCTTGATCTCCAAGTTCTTCAGAAGGTCCTATGGTACAATGAGAAATAACAAAGATACTTCCTACTCTACCATGATTAGATTCATAATGAATCTATGAAAGAAATAAGGTCATGAAATGTACACAAAATTTAAAGCAAATAGTCCAAGCATAGATTTATATTAATGAGAAAAAAGTGGTGCTTACAGCCATGGATGTAGTGCAACATCTTCACCAAGATCCCTTTGTCTAGGCCCTTGCTCAAATAATCCACACACAGAATGTTGATGCTTCAATGATATCTCACTTATGAGATCATAAGTTTTATACTTCACAATGTCTCCCCTTTCACCATGAAAAGGCCTCCTTATATAGGCTTGGAGAGGCCTAACCATTTACGAGATCCTTGGGGTAAGTTGAGGATTCTTCTCCTTTAGTTGTGGATCTTCCTTAAGGTCGAGCCTTGACCTCAGATCCAAACCCAACCAACTCCAGATATGAAGGGATTCTTCCTTTATTTCTCTCAACAATCCAAGGATTCGCTCAAAAAAGGCCAACGCTCCCTTATAATGGGGCACAAAGCGTTGGAACACTCCCCCAAAAGAGTCCACAGAGCGTTGTCACTCCCTAAAAGTGTATAGGGGAGCGCTGCCTTCTAAATTTGATTTTTTAGTGGTTTTCTCAGTGGAAAAAGACTTGCACTCTTTATCAAATGACTTCTCCTCTTCAAAACCAATCTTTTGAGGTGTCTTGTAAGTGTTCTTGATAATTTCGTTCGTGACACAACATAGGCAAGACGATAGTATGATATTTGAGACACTTGTGGGCGAAATGCGACACTTGCGACATTTGGTAATGATGACACTAGGCCATCATCATAATGAGTAATTTTGATGTGTAACCGTGGTAGTTTGAAGTTGATGGTTGAGAAAGAGCACAATTTATGATATTTCAGAGTGGGTAGAAATGTTGATGAAGACTAGACCTGACAAAGATCAAAGTTCAAAAATATTGTTATATAATTTTCGCATTTTTATTTGTGATGTAAGCATTAAGGGAGAGTGTTAGGTTAATATTATTTTAGAGTTAGTTTGGGTCTGTAAGATCTTGTTAGTTGTAAGAGATCTTCTCCAACTATTATATCCTATTTATGTATTTGTGGTTGAGAGATTTCCTCATGAGTTTGGTATGCTCTTGAGGAAAACATCTTGTATAAATATGTGATTGATTAAATAATAAAAATATATGATATTTTGTGTGTGCAATATATTTCTCTATGTGAGACAACATCATTACATCCATTAATCATATTTACAACATGAAGCATTGAAGCCTATAAATGTTGATTTCTTAGCTTTTGTCCACTCTATGACTTTTCTAGAATCATTTTTCTATCACATGAGAACTTGTTGTCCATTCAATTATCTTTGTGATATTTTTAGTAGGCCGTAGTCTAAACGTTCTATGTTTTGGCTCTTTTCCGACGATTTTTTCTAGTGATATTTTCCTGAAATCCAACAATAAATTATTAGATCCATAGATTTAGTGATTATTTTTGTATAATGTGAGTGCTCCAAAGGTTTTTGAGCATGCTGAATCCATTTCTGCATTCAAAAATGGATTTTAAACAACAAAAAATAGTGATTTTATGCATATTTATGTCATCGGATTCAAGCCACAAAGGCCAAAACGTAGAATAATTAGACAACGCCTTTTTAGTAGTAAGAGCCCCTAAAACAATTTGACCTCCCTTTGGTTGAAATATTAGCTATTGATGCACACATGTTATAGTTCTTCATAATAAGTAGAAATTCTTTCAAATGTAATTTTCAGCCTCCCTTTGAACAATGTACAACAATAGGAGTCAACAACTGATGGACTAGACACCCAACAATTAACTTCATCACCCAAGGAGAGAGGGGAGATGTGTGTGGCCTGTATGACCTCTCGATATAGAGGAAACACTCTGATAAATTTGATGGGCATAGGCATATTTTGAGAAGGAAGTCTATTTTGGGCACATGCCTATTTTTGGAGAAGAAGCTATTTTGAGGAAAGACCTAACTGTGGAAAGGAAGACCTAATGTTGGAGTGCAAGCAACATGTGGCAGGAAAGAATCATACATAAAAATAAGGAAAAGAAGCATGCAAGAGGAAAAACAATGTGGCACGAAGGCAGGCAAGCCTAACCATGATAGGGTTAGGGTTTTTGACAAATATTGTAATGGTTATAAGCCATAGAGTAGTATAAATAAATACCTAGGAGGTATAGGAAGAGAGTTAGTTGAGGTGAGGAGAGGAAAAGAGGACAATGATTATGATGATGATTATTATGATTGTTGAGGGACTGTTGATTGTAATAAGGTTGTAAAATAGTCGAATAAGGTAGTTTTTGAGGGTTAGATCACAAGATAAAGAGCATGGTGTGATCTAGTCCACCTCACAGAGGGTTTTTACACTTACCTTAATTGTATTACTGAAGATGTAATGTGTGCAACACAAGATTTTGTAGAAGATTAAATAAAAGAGCAGAGAAGCCAAATATTTGTGGACCTAGCCCTAGGAGTGGGTGAACCACGGTAAAACTTGTGTTCTGTGTGATGTTTATTGAATATTTACTTTCTATTAATGAATAGCTTATGAATGAATGATTAAACTAGATGTGTCAGCATGCATGCATAGGGATATAGATGAATGAACCCTATAAATACTTAAATAAATGACAAGGTTAATGCATGAAGAAGGGAGAACACCACTAAAAATCCCCACTCATTCCTAGACTACAAACACATAGGTATTGCAATCACCCATAAAATCTATCTTGGGTGAGACTGTGTTGTGCAATCTGTGCGCAACGTTTCCTTTTGGTTTACCAGGAGGGACAATAGTTTTTTAAGGCTTTGTTGGAAACATGTTGAGATCCGAACTTGGGTCAGCCCAAGAAGTGAAAAACTAAGCCAACAAATGCTTCAGTTGCCGAGGATTGAGTGGACGAGATCCGTGGAAGAAACGAATGGAGAATGAAAGTATAGAAGGGAATTTTCAGGCCATGGAATCCAACAAAGGAAGATATTGAGAGATGGTTGGAAACAAGGGAACTTGAGTTTGTGCAAAAGGATAATAGAAACCCTAAGTTAACACTACACAAATATCTCGACAAGTATGTGTTTAGCGACTTGCATGAAGTATTTTTATGTCATTTCCTACATTTGTTGCAAGAGTGGTTATTGATATTAAAGGACAACCACCCTACAAATTGAATTAGACAGCTGGAGTGGAATCCAGTGGAGATTGCGCAGCTACAACAGGTTAACACCAAATTCACATGCACAGTAGATTTCTGGTTAGACAATATTGTTGCCAGGTTTATCACCGAATTTGTAGTATATACCATGAAGTCCTACATCGTAGCAAAGAAATATTTTCTAAAATGAAACAAAGGTAGGTAAATCAAATCACTGTATACTTTAATCAAGATTTTATTGTATGACAATAGTGTGATTACCATGGAATCAGACATCTAAACTTCCCTGCGTGCATGGGGGAAGGGGGGAAGAACTAACAGGAGGTTGAGAAATGGAGGAAGAGATGGATAAGGGAAAGAATAAGGATGCCATGGATCCAATCATGATGGAGGAAGACTAGTTAAAAAAGATAATGGAAAAATATGGAAAGACGCGCATTGGAGTATGCTACCAATATAAAATGAATAACAAGAAGAGAGCCATAGACAACACAGAGGGTTTGGCAAGCGATGAAGAAGATGTAGAGGATCTCCGGGCTGTGGAGCAGATTAAGGAAATCCTACGTGCAACATATGAAAGGAAAACATGAAGTCCAATGTTAGGGACATAAGGAAGAACTCCAATCCATATTACCGTCAGTGTGGAACCTACAACCCCATGTGCGACTAGTACACCAGAGAGAAAACAAGTGTTTAGAAAACCAAATTTTAGTGGAAGAAAAACAATAGGACACACATCCAATCAAGGATCATCAATTGGGGGAGCCAGTTCAGGAAGTAACAATCAATTATCTACACTGCGTAGAGCTTGTAGTTCAACACATTTCAAAATGGAAGGACATGATCCCACGATCAAATTACCAGAATTTCGGGGAGAGGCATCAAAGGACCCTGAAAAGAAATTATTCATCTGTGAGAAGATATTAGAAGCAAAGCAAATCACCAATAAGGATACAAAACTCATGAAGTTAGCTATCACACTAAGAGACCGTGCACTGGATTGGTACATGAGCCTAGATGTAAATAGTCCACCATGAGTAAAAAAGACTATTGAAGATGTGAAAAAACTACTAATAAACGAATTTCAAAAGCCCAGCTCAAAGGACCAGTATATGAATGAAATGATTGAAATCAGGAAAAAACTAGGTGAGTTTGTTTGGGATATTGATCAGAGGTTTAAATGTCTGAAAGGTAAGTTGAAGTATGCAATTACTGACATGCAACATAGGCACTTATTTGTGAACTCACTGTTACCACACTTGAAATACCCGTTAAGACAACAAAAGTTCCAAACTCAGCAAGAGGCTCTGCAGGCAGCCTTACAACAGGAAGAAAGCCAGTATCAGAAGACAGATCCAACAATAGAGGAGTTGAAGGAGGATCTAAAGAATATAGCATTTCAACTTAACCATAATAAGGGCAAAGAGAAAAGATAAGTTGTTTGGTGTACCCTATGCAAGACATAAGTAAACCATAAGAACGAATGTCCAACTTTCGCGCAGTTTATGGAAACAAGAGTACCAAACCCTTTGCCAACAACATGACCATGATTTGATATTTTAAAAATGCATGGGCATGATCCATATCATTGTCCAATGTTGCAGAAGTATAAGACAATACCCAAAAGTTCATATTGCAATTTTGGCAAGTCAGTGGGTCATGATGATAAGGATTTTAGGACGATGGAGCTGATGAGAGAAATAACTTCAGATACTTAGAGGGTGCAAGAATAAATGATGATAGGACAAGTTTCACCTCATTTAATCTAGGTACCATCACCATACAATAATGCGCAACAATTGTATAACAATGTGCAGTTGCAATACAATAATGCGTAGCCACAATATAACCCCACATAGTATAACCAGGTACCTTAGTACAACGCACCGCGAGGAGATCGAGGTGGATACAGAGGTGGAGGATGAGGTAGAGGAGGATTTGGATGAGGCAGAGGACCAATAGTGTGCCACAAATACCAACAACTAGGACATTATGCAAGGTATTTTCCACTTCCACCAGCAACATGTATGTATTGTTGCGCAACAGACCATGACACAGAAGATTGTTCAACACTCTTGGGAAAGATCCAAGAAAAAAGGAACCAAAACAACCAGATTGTCCAGTGGATCTCTACAGAAGCCATGGATGATGGGAGAAAAATCAATATAGTCACTCAAGGAGGAGCCAACAAAGGAATTGATGCAATAAATCAAGATTCAACGCAAAACCAATGGGTTAGGAAGAATATTGATCCACATAAATAGTTTGATGCACAAAAAGAAAAGGAAACATTTAAGGAGGCCAGAAAAGAGTTTGTCAAGCAAAATGTTGCATCTACATCAGCCACGCAACAAACTCAGAACTCACCAATGTACGATATGCCCTCCTTAATGGACCATATCAGTAAAAGACAACCTTTAGAGAAAGTAAGTACCATAAAAACTTTTCTTCAATCTTGTGATAAGTTATTGAAGGATCCATCATCTGTTAAGATATTACAAAATATTCTAGAAAGAAGAAACACATAGGTGGAAGGGAAGTTAGAACAAAAAACAATCTATCATCTCCATACAAGAAGAAGGACAAGCAAAGAATTTAGACTGAATGCCAACATTGGGGATTTCAATATGGTGATGTTATACTGGATTTAGGCTCTGAATTAAATGTCTTACCTAAGAAGATGTGGCATTGTATGGGGGAGCCCACCATAGGCTATGTTGAAATAATGTAACTGCAAAGTGTATTCTAATTATTATTGTTGTATTATTCATTAGATCAATCCCCTATTGCGGATTGATCATGTCGGCTGG
>SNQJ01S0266620.1:1398-11922 GCA_010110895.2 Picea sitchensis | reverse complement strand
TTTAATTTTCATGTTCAAATAATCAAATAACTATCTTTGTCATGAGCATATATCATGTAACATACAAATAGGTCTAGAGGTACACATCTCATTGTCTAACCAAGTCTAACTGACTCCAAACAAATGTTAAACTTTGAATTATTAAGATTAGTAAACAACAATGTTCTAACTACCTAAGGTGAGAATATGGGGCATTACATTTATATAGTGCAACCAAGAACAACACTCGGCAAGATACTCTCTAGTACATGGGTAATCATGTAGTATGGATAAGAGTACGATCAAGCCTTCTTAGTTGTTTCCCTAAAATATTGGGCCAAGTACTATTGTTTGATCCTGCATGTATATCAGAGAGCTATAACACACGAAAAACCCTTTTTCATAGGCACCTTGCAAACCCTAACCTAGGGGGAACATACCAGACAAGGAACAAAAAGGATATTTTGGTCACAGAACCTTGCCTCTTGCATTTTGGTTACAAAATTACTACACATTATTTTCTATTAAGAATTTGGGCATTTCGATGTTGCATTACTATCTAGGTCAGAGTATAACTTTGGAGGAGTAAAAAAAATAAAAAAATAAACAAGTAATAAAGGAGTATAGTGATCCCTCCAACACCGTTATTTGGGTGGTCCCACGCACCCTTCCTGACACCCTTATTTGACACTTATCCCATTGCATTCCTATTTTCACCATGATCACCGTCACATATATCGTTATTCCATATATTTTTTGTGGACCCACTTCCTATCCCCGACACCCCTCATTCTAAAATATCCACCAATCGCAAAAAATAAATCCTTCACCTGAAACAAGGATCCAAACAACCCAAGGACAACATCCAGAGAGTGACTTCAAAAGTTGCTTCCACCAATTCTAAATTGCAAACCTTCGAGGCCAACGCTACATGTAAATTTGAAGCAGTTAAGGGTGAATTGGCCTCCCTCACCACTGCTCTCAACCAATGGTTAAAATAGTCCCATTTCTCTTTCTTCTCTGAAAAAAATTGACTTTATGAAGGTGGGTATTCTTCCCATAATTTGGCATCTCATTCAAACCCCCTTCATCGTGACCCCAATCTTCCTAGAGTTGAGCTTAACAAATTTTATGGATCAGATCCCAGAGGTTGGTTCACTGAAATGGAACATTATTTCTTCTTGCATGGAATTACTATTGAGCTAGACAAACTTTGTTATGGTGTCGTCTACATGGATCCTGAATATTGGAAATGGTGTAAATGGAATAGAAAGACATGACAAGGGTATGGTTCTTGGAGATAGTTTTTTGTATAGATTTATGAATGCTTTGACACTAACACCTACTATCTAGGCCATTTTGACCAAGTTGAAACAATATGGCACAATGAAAGACTTTATATCTTCCTCTGAACACTTGGATTTCCAAACACAGGGTATGTCATATGATTTATTCAGGGAATGATTTCTGAGTGGCCTCAAGGATGAAATTTTCACCGAAGTCTGAATGGATCACCCTCAAAATTTGTTGGAAGCTAATCAATGAGCCAAGGAATCCCAATAGATTATCTCCTCCCAGAACCACAAACCCTCTATTTCTCACACTCAAGATACCAATCCTACCCCTTATACCACTCCTATCAAGATCAATAAAATAAGTTGGGAAGAAATGGTTGAATGCCAAATCAAGGTTCTTTGCTATAATTGTGATAAAAAATGTTTTCCAGGGCACAAGTCTAAAGAATATAAACTTTTTATGGCCATTTAGGAGGATTTTTATGATGAAGATGTTGAGGTTTCACATAAGGAATCACTACGACAATAAGTTGATATTACCTCGCCCTCTTACCCTCCCAAAGTTGAACCACTGATTTCATTGAATCCTCTCACTGACTGTTCTACTCTCCAAACCCTCAAATTGATTATTTACATTAAGCACAAGAAATTTATCATCTTAGTTGACAATGGAAACACTCATAATTTCATTCATCATTGCCTTGCCCAAGAAATAAATTGTTATATCTGTGTTGTCAACAATTTTCAGTCAACAAGTTTCAAATCACGAGTGTTAATGGTGGTTCCATGAAATGTGGGGGGCATTGTAAAAATGTGCACCTACAAATTGGTCAGTATAAATTGAAATCTCACATGTTTTCTATTAACATGGGTAGTTGTGACATTGTTCTTGGTGATAAATGGCTACACTCTCTTTCTCCCACAACCATGAATTTTAAGGATTTGACTATGCAATTCCAATAGAAAGGACAAGAGTATAAATTCCAAGGAAATATCACATGCTCTCTGGAGATCATCTGGTCCCACTGCATGGAAATGTTACTCAAAAAACGTCATGCTAGAATCATTTCCCAACTCCATTCCATTCAATAAGTTGAGTCTCCCTCTGTGCACCCCAACCTTCAATCTATGATTTCCCAACATCAAAGTGTTTTTCAAACTCCCCAGGGCCTTCGCCCCTCATGCATCGACCATGAATATTCCATTCCTTTAATTTTGGGCATTCTTCTTCCCAATGTGCACCCTTATCACCATCCATTTTCTCAAAAAAATGAAATTGAGAAAAATTTCCAAGAATTTTAGAAGTCGATGTTATCCATTTAACATCCCCTATTCGTCCCCTGTCGTCATGGTCCTCAAGAAGGAACGAAATTGGTGCATGTGTCCTAATTTTTCGTGCCCTCAACAAACTTACCATCAAGGATAAATTTCCCATTCATTTCATTGATGACCTTTTCGATGAACTCAATGGGGCTCAATACTTTGCCAAACTTGACCTCCATTCTGGCTACCACCAGATACACACGAAAGAGGAAGACAATCCCAAGACTTCATTTCTCAGTCATAAGGGCCACTATGATTTCTTGGTCATTCCCTTTGGTCTCTTTAATTCCCCCTAAACTTTTCAAAGTATCATGAATCATGTATTTTCCCCTTTCCTTCGAGACTTTGTGTTAGTCTTCTTTGATGATTTTCTCATCTATACTAAAACTTGGTGAGCCCATCTCACCCATGTGGATCAAGTTCTCAATCTCCTCTCCAAGAAAAAACTTTTTCTTAAATAATATAAATGTGATTTTGGAATCTATGAAGCTGAGTAACTGGGTCATATTGTTGGAAAGGATAGTGTACATATGGATCCTAAGAAAATTGAAGCAATGAAAAATTGGCCTCGCCCTAAAAATATTAAATGTTTATGTGGTTTCCTAGATTTAACAGGATATTATCACATGTTTGTCCATAATTATGGAAAAATCGTGGCTCCTCTAACAACTCTCCCTAAAAATAATTCCTTCAGTTGTATTACAATCGTTGACCAATCCTTCCAAGCCCTTAAAGAAGCTATGTGCACTACTCCTGTACGAGACCTATTTGACTACATCAAGACCCTTTTCTGGAATGTGATGCATTAGGGAGAGGAATCAAGGCATTCCTTATGTAATATGGATGACCTTTGGCCTTCACTAGCAAACAATTTTCAGAGCCACATTTGGGAAAATCGGTCTATGAAAAGGAAACATTGGTTATTTTTCATGTAATGCATCTTTGGAGCCCTTATCTATTGGTTCGTTGCTTCCAAAATAAAATGGATCATCGAAGCCTTAAGTACTTCTTAGAACAACAAATTTCATCCCCAGAGCAACAAAAATGGTTAACCAATTTGTTTAGATATGATTATGAGATCAATTACAAGAAGGGAAAAGAAAATGTGGTGTCTAATTCTCTTTCCAGAAAATATGAAGAAGAAGGGTCCCTCTTTTCCCTCTCATTTTTTTTCGCTAACTGGTTTCAGGATGTTTGTTATGAATGGTTTCAAGACCCCAAAACTTCTAGCCTACTCTAGTAACTACAACAATATCGCCAATAGTTTCCAGGGTACTCTTGGTATTATTCTTAGTTTCGTTATAAAGGTCGCATATATTTAAGCAAGCAGTCGTCCCTTAAATCCATGGTTCTCTCTTAGTTTCATGCTTCACCTACCACAGGTCATTCAATTTTTACCAAAAAATATTAATAGGTCAAACATTAGTTCTTCTGGGACGGTATGAAACATGACATTCACACCTTTGTGGCTGAATGTGATACCTATCAATGCAATAACAGAGAGACTTTCAAACCTCCCGGCACACTCTAGTCGCTTCCAATTCCACTTACTATTTGTATAGATATTTCAATGGATTTCATTGTTGGCTTACCCAAATCAAGAAATATGTCAGTCATCATGGTGGTGGTCGGTTGTCTTTCCAAATATGCTTATTTTTTTTCTCTTCAACATCGTTCACCACATCCATAGTGGCTTAATGTTTTATGAATAATGTCTTAAAACTGAATGGAATGCCTCATTCTATTGTTTCTGAATTAGATCTAACTTTTAGCATCAATTTATGGCAAAGAATATTCAGGATCCAGGGAACCCAATTGCATCTGACCACAACATATCATGCCCTAACTAATGGAAAAACAAAAGTGGTCAACAAATGTTTTGAAACATATTTGAGGTGTTTTGTGTCCGACATACAACATTAGTGGGTTCAGTGGCTACCACTAGTTGAATGGTAGTACAACATCTCTTACCATACTTCCACTTGCATGATTCTATTTGAAGCAGTGCATGGACATAATCCACCATCGATTCTTGCATACATTCCCAGTGTCTCAAAAATTCAGGAGGTTGACCATAATATTACAGTCTGCATGAACATTCTACATACTCTCAAGGAGAATTTTGTCATGGCCTGGAACCACATAAAGAAATAGGCATATCAGGATCATTTTGAATGCCAATTTGTTGAAGGGGACTAGATGTTTCTCCATCTACAAACATACAACAAGACTTCACTAAAATCTCATTGGTGTCAGAAACCTACCCCCAAATTTTACAGTCCTTATACTATTCTGAAACACATGGGACTAGTGGCATATCAATTAGCCTTTCCCAATCACTCCAAGTTACATCCAATTTTTCATGTCTCATGCCTACAAAAAGTTATTGGCACAAAGTTTCACACCTAGACTAACCTACCAGTGTCGGAGGAAGAAGGTTTCATTTGGTTGCAGCCACAAGTTTTATTTGACCAACACGAGAAATCATTTTTTATATCTATGATGCCACCAATTTTCAAATCATGATTGTTAATGGTGGTTCCATGAAATGTGCAGGGCGTGGTGAAAATGTGCACCTAAAACTTGGTTAGTATAACCTCAAATATGACATGTTTTTTTTTGACATGGGTGGTTGTGACATTATGCTTAGTGTTGAATGGCTATGCACTCTATGTCCCATAACCATGGACTTCAAGGATTTGACTATGCAATTCCAACATGAAGGCCAATAGTGTATATTCTAAGTCATTACAATAATCCCTCTGAAGATCATCACTTCCCACTGCATTGTAAAGTTACTCAAAAAAGGTCATTTTGGCATCATTGTCCACCTCCATTCCATTCAAGTAGTTGAGACTCCCTCTATGCACCCCGACCTTCAATCTATCATTTCCCAGCATCATATTGTTTTCCAAAATCTCCAGGGCCTTCCCCCATCACACGTTAACCATGACCATTTCATTCCTTTAATTCTGAGTAGTATTCCTCCCAATGTGCAACCTTATCACCATCCCTTTTCTCAAAAAATGAAATTGAGAAAATTGTCCAAGAATTGCTAGAACTGGGTGTTATCCATCCTAGTACCAACCCCTATTATTCCCATTTTGTCATGATCCTCAAGAAGGAATGAACTTGGCATATGTGTATCAATTTTTGTTCCCTCAACAAACTTACCATCAAGGAAAAATTCCCCATTTTTGTCATAGATGGCTTTTTGGATGAACTCACCGGGGCTCAATAATTTACAAAAAATGATCTTTTTTGTAGCTACCACTAGATACATATTAAAGAGGAAGACATTCCCAAGACTACGTTTCACACTCATGAGGGCCACTATGAGTTCTTGGTCATGCCCTTTGGTCTTTGTAATCCTCCCTCAATTTTTCAAAGTCTCATGAATAATGTATTTCATTCTTTCCTCTGTGACTTTTTGTTAGTCTTTCTTTGATGATATTCTCATCTATAGTAAAAATTGGCAAACCCATCTCACCCATGTGGACTAAGTTCTCCATCTCCTCTTCCAGCACAAAATTTTTCTCAAACAATCTAATTGTGCTTTTGGCATCTATGAATTTGAGTACCTGGGTCATATTGTTGGCAAGGATGGTGTACAAGTGGGTCCTAAGAAAATTAAAGCTATGCAAAATTGGGCTCACCCTAAAAGTCTTAAAATACTGTGTGGTTTCCTATGTTTAACAGGCTATTATCACAATTTTGTTCAAAATTATGGAAATATTGTGGCTCCTCTAACAACTCTGCTTAAAAAGAATGTTTTTTGTTGGACAACATCCACTAACTAGTCCTTCCAAGCCTTGAAAGAAGGTGATTGAGGTGGATATTCATGGCCAACCACCTTTTCCACTGAATTAAAATTTTGATCCTATGGTTTTGATAAACCATGATATTCACGCTGTAATGAACTCCTCGTTACGACAACAACTCTGAAAACAGGTGGATTTTTTTTTGTGTGTGTTTAAGGTGTGTGCACGCGTGTAGAAGCAACAAACCCACTTGACTCTACGTCGCCACTTGACAACCAACAAGACGCAACCACGATGTTCAGCACAAGAAGACTGAAGGCACACAACGAGTAACTGCAACAATATACGACCATAGGCATAAGGTGCACAACACAAACATTAAGACATATTGGGGGTGCATAGTAAGAACACAGAGGGAAGAATCCCTGGTGTGAGGGTTACTATTTCTGCACAGGAAAGCAGGGCATTTAGTCTTATGTCTTCTCGAAAGAAGATTAGACAGGCTCCTGGCCGACTGCTCAGGCAGAAACTAATAACCCGACCTAGAACAAGACGCGAGCAATACGAACACAACAAGACAACCCCGACATATCATAGTGACAACAAGCAATAAACGCCCCTAGACATAAGGCGTACAACTAGTAGCTGTAAGAAGGAAACGACACCAGGTGTTAAGTACAGTACAGTCACAGACAAAAGAATCCAACAGTAGAGTTTACTATTTCTGCACAGAAAAGAAGGTCTTTTAGTCTTTAGTCTTCTCGAAAGAAGATTAGACAGGCTCGTGGCTGACTACTCAGGTAGAAACTAATAAATCTTTTAGGGAGTCACAGTAGTGGAAACTATGCCTTTAAACAGCCCGAGACTACTGATACGGCTCAGAGTGTGTCGCGAGAGTGGAAACTGTGCCTTTAAACAGCCCGAGACTCTTTATACGACATTGGATTCTTTACACAAAAAAATCACACACACAGACATATATACTAAGGTTACATGAAGGCATCTATATCCCGCCCGACACAAGCAGACCAGGCAATAGAATGATCTCATCCAAGTACAACAACAACTAAAGAAAACCACTAACTCTACGGACGCGCATGTCCGAAGGACTCTGTCCATGACCAATCAATGTTAAGACAAGGTAGTTCCTACGACTCAAGGCATTTAATTCTGATCCATTACAACTCGTAAATACCATTAGTTCACTAGTTTCCAAATCACCCCTAAAGGAATGTAAAAACAATTAATTTCGATTCCCCAATAGTAATTCCTAAAGACTGATTGTTCATAGTTTTAAGTCAACCATTATATGTTAACAATCCAACAATTCTCAACAGCATTATCATAAAATAACACATTATTCTACTATAGAATTAACTCCGTCATTAACATCAGATTAACATTATCATCACCCATCACATCTTATGCCCTAAAATTATTTAAACATTACACCTCCCATTTCTATCATGATGACTTGCATTTAATTATCAATAACGAATCATATTACTCCTTGTATGCCACCCAGAAATGAAGTTACAATGCCCCTTCCATAAATTAATCAACATTCATCCATATTACCATAACCTTGCCATATCCTCCCCTTTACATTACAAAAATATTTAATTAAAAAGAAAGAGTTTACATTTTACCCTTTTTCCAAGAAAAAGTTTTCCTCAAATGTATATAGTGTATAACTTGTTTACAAATCAACGACGAGTTAGGAGCCCATAATCGGCGCTGGCCAAAGGAGAACCAAATCATGCAAATAACACTCAGAAAGAACCAATCAGTCGCAAATTTACAATTTACTTGCTAGAATAAAGGACACTATGGTAACATTCCAATAACCTAATCATATCAAATCCCTGACGTTTCAATATTCGATTTAAAAAGGAAGTTTACGTTGCAGTGTTATCGCTGACACATGGAGCTGCAATGATAAGACCCGTAAAAAGCCATGTCACCTTTCCTATTAGTCAGTAATGCGAATTTAACGCAGGGGGCCTACAGGTTAAGGTATCAGATTCGAGAGAAGGATGAACTCTGCTGAAAAAAAACGTAATCTTCTAGGACATTGCCACAACCATGCAAATAAAATAAATATCATAAATTCCAATCGGGTGATCCATCACTGTGGAAAAAATCTATTGTAAGTTTCATTATCTTTAACAATGATTCGATGATGTTTTAAATTCGGATGCAACCAGGGAGACTATTGTACAACGTAGCCATAAAACACCCCTAAATAAACGCAGAATTAAACGCACACATCTATGCAAACGCACCCAAAAATAAATGCCGAAATAACTCACATATTTGTACAAACGCACACTGGAATAGGAACACACACAATCATTAAAAATGACATGACACACACAGCAAATCATAAATGGAATAAAACACCCAGGTCACAAAGGAGACGCCCAACAGTAAAATAAAACGCAGGCCACTAATGAGATACGCCCACAGTCACTGAAGATGGTAGCAACAATTCAGACGCAGACCACAAAGGAACGCAAAGATCTTCATGGGAATCACTATAACGGTGTTACAGGAACGGGATGTCAATACCCTCAGCCATAATTGCAGCACAAGTAAAACAAAATGCCAGTATGAATTTTTACAGGAACAGAATAATAATGCACTCCACGAAATCGCAGTAACCACGGTAAAAACGAATTGCCAGAATGATTTACATCACCGCGAATCCCAATCACATTACCAATTCCAGAATTAGCAGGGGTAATGATCACAGAGGAGAAGGGACCATTCATACGACACCGTCAAGGCTGACTAACAAAAAATAATAAAAATATGCACGACATCTACAAGGCTTGACGTAGGAAGGGGCCGACGGGATCATTGTTGTTGTTTTATTTTTATTTTTGAATAACCAGGAGAGGAATAAAAACTTGTTTTCAGAGGCATTAACATCGGTAATCAAATTCATTATATGAGGGTTCTCAACATCTAGTAATTGTAATTTAATTCCCCAACCCATAGCATATAAATCGGTACATGATATCAACCACACAACCTTTATAAATCGGTATATTGTAACATGATATCCCCGAGTAGAAAAATATGACAACCTTTAAATCCAATCAAAACCACTAATTGACACCATCACATATCATAATGCATCCTATTCTACCAATTTAAAAAACCATACAGTTACCTCAACTTTGTCCTCGGGTGTCGTTCGCGCGCTCCGTTGATGTCCCGCTCTCCTTTCCGCTCCTTCTCGCCAACCATAGAGACCTCACCGGTACCTCCCAGCCAATCGCTAGGGGTACTCTGCTTCCCCCTTAGCCCCCCGAGCCGCAAAGGGGCCACACAAGATCCAGATATAAGACTAGCTTCTCAGCTCGCCTCCAAGGCTGAGCTACCACTCCAATACAGCTAAGAAATTCCCAACTCCTCACAAGCAAATAGTCAATCCACAATCCGACAGCGTAACGTTACGCTAACCGTTCCCCCTTTCTTTCTCATCTTCCCTTCTCTTTATAGAAATTGGAGACCCACCAACTTTCCTAATTCATTTTTAATTTAATTTTTAAAGAAAAACTTCTAAAAATTCTCTTTCGTCCAAGTGTCATTCATCCCCCATGTTTCTAAAAAATTATTTACTTTAAAAATATAAAAAGACTCATTTCCCTCACCCCCCCTATAGTCGCTCCTAAAATTACTCCTAGGGTTCCTAGATCCCCTCACATGCTTTTAATAACTTTCCCTAAAAGAAGTTGTTATTTCAGTTCATTATAGAAAGTTATTAATTGTTGATTCCTTTTTTCTTTTTACCCTATGTCCCTTACCTTCCTTTATTAAGTTTCCTTTATTACAAGTTTCCTTATTTCTATTATTTATTCCTTTTTTTTCTTTTTCTTTTAAACCCAAAAAGATAAATGCACTTAATAGTCTTTTCATTATATTTTTAAAATCCTAACTTTTATACTCCCACACTTTAATTAGTTTTATTTCTTCTTTATCATTTAAAAACCATGGGTTTCAATTAATTTATCTTCCTGATTAATTTACCCCCCTTTAATTTAAGAAGACTTTAACTAACACTTAGGAGGGTTTTAGTTTACGCCCTTATGTTTTTTTTTTTTTTGTAGGATCTTTTCTTAGGGCTTATCAAAATTTTATCTTAGAGATGTTTTAAA
>SNQJ01S0266617.1:0-11922 GCA_010110895.2 Picea sitchensis | reverse complement strand
AAATAATGAATGTAAACCTGAGAAAACAATATAGGAAAAACAAAAATACATAGTGACGAGGTGTAGAATCTCTTGGCATTATGTTTTATATTTGCTGAAAAGGAATGCATTACAAACCCAGCCTCCAAAAGGTTCTCTATTTGTTCCCCCCTTCATTCAAATGTTGCAAAGATGCCTCATATAGGTATTGATTTCTAAATCCTCCCTAATCTAAAAGATAACAACAGTTACAATCAATTCTTGAAACTTTCTGCCATAGAAAATGGCCCAAACTGTTGAAAACTAGGGTTGTGGTTATGGTTTTGTATCTCTCGAATAGCGACATTTGTGTATAAAATGAAAGAGGATTTTTTGCATCTATTTATTCTGAGAAAAAACCTCTCTCAGTTCCCCGAGATCCATTTTCATTTGCCCCAAATCGGCATTTTACAAACATGTGTCAAAACAAGAAAATATGAGATCCAACAATTAGGGCTCGGAGATGGATTCAATTATCCCAATATGTGACACCTGTAAGAAAACTGAGAGACAATATTGATATCTGATGTGTTAGGCACAAAATCCTCCGACCGTTCCTCAAAATGATTCTCCATTCGCTCAGAATCATCATTTGAAAATGATGACTCAGCACAGTAAAAAATGCCACATTTATGAAAACGAACCTCATCCTTCGAGGGAATTTTTACTACCATCCATATCTCCAAATGAAATTATGAAGACACCAATGGAAATCTTAGGATCTGTAGATGTCGATCGACTATTCGAACGCAGACAATGGCCTCTCTAAGGCTGCGAAAAATGGTTTTTTCCCAAGGCATTTTTTGCATGAGGCTGGAACCCCAATTTCAGGCCTTTGTGTTTCAGGAAAACGGGGCAGTGGTTAAAATATCTATGTCGACCAAACCCCTGATGACCAAAACCCTGAAATGTTGACATGGCATTTATGTAAAACCCTTATAGCGATTTTCTTTTCATGTATTGCATTCTTTTCTTGCTTCCTCGTAAGCTTTTCCTCCATGTGGCTTAATGCATGGTACTTGAACACTTGGTCTCAATCGACTGGTGTCATATCGTAGATGTTTGGCCCTGGTACACCCATGGTTTCTCTCCTTGGATTTTTGCGTGAGTTGGCTTGTGACTATTACACTGTTGTGACATTTCAGATCATGAGAATGGGGAACAATTAGTGTTATAATTCAATTAAAAGAAACGTTAAACCAACCACAAAACTTAACATAAGTAAAAAACCCATTATTTGGATCCTATATCGCCATTATTTGACATGAATATGATACTTATAAAACATTCAGTGATGCGCATGACAGACAGGTGGCCATTTTTTCCCACTTGCACTTTCAGTAGCTAAGGGCATATGAAATCTAAGATTTAAGCTACCGAAAGTCTGCACTTTCGGTAGCTAACGTTATAAATATTTTTCTCTTAGGCTACCGAAAGCCAAAATTTTAATATTTGTTACAACATAGGCTCCATCTAGGGATGGTGTTTTCTTGCAAAGTGCCAAGAATAGTAGACCACGTTCCTTCATCCATTGGACGACCTGAAATCAATCTTATCAAACTCTGAACTCTGTCATTTAACTTGCACCTTTCCGAAACAAAAAATCGCGTATGCATTCATTGGGCTATGGAGTCTTAATTCCTTAAAACAAAACCATATTGGATTCCAAACTAAAATGGAAACATACTGAAAACCACTGTTGTACTCTAATGCTCAAAGTCAAGCTTATTTATATACATCACCTACTCTAACTGATATCATTGTTTTTTTCAAGTATAGGAAAACTTCCAAATCAACCAAGAAAGTATATAACTAACAAACTTAATTATGCTTCCATATTTGAGCAGAAAAATGACAGGAGAAACTGCAAATTTCAAAACATGCCCTGGGAGCAGGTACTTGTAGTTTTGAAATTCAGACTTCAAGAAGTTGGAAATAAAAAATTTAGTCCCCCATTTTGACTCCATATAAACTTCTACTGGATCGTAGAAGGGAAGAGATATACCACTTTCACAATTAATCCATAATTCCTCTTGTTGGGAAAGTTGTTTGAAATGTTTTTGTGCACTTTGTCCATTGCTGATTTTTCTTCCACTGGTGCAAAAATGTTGCATTGAAAATTATTGGTCTGTTGCTCAATAGTTGCTAAGCAGGGAGGAGAGATCAATTGTTTAAGTAACCCTTTCTTATGTCCTTCATCTGATGTCCAAATATCTTCTTGGTAGCTATCATACATAGGTTGATCTCTTTCATGATGTTGTTGATTGCTTTCCTGTTGAACCAAAGTTTCTTGTTGCTCATCATCTTCAGAAAAACTTTCATCACATTCATCAAACAAAGGAAGATTGTCGTAAATTTTTGTGTGTGATGAAAAAGAAATATGCTCTTCTTGTTCTTATGGATATTCATCATAAACAAGTTCAACAGATAACTCAGGAATGTCATCAGTCAGATAAATGCTCATAATATCAACTGTGAAGCTATCTATCTCAGATCCACACTCCTCCAAATCATAGTCTAAAGCATCTTAGAACAACAAACAGTCTTCAAGGTTATTA
Source organism: Picea sitchensis (assembly GCA_010110895.2). Taxonomy (NCBI): domain Eukaryota; kingdom Viridiplantae; phylum Streptophyta; class Pinopsida; order Pinales; family Pinaceae; genus Picea; species Picea sitchensis. The sequence goes on along the minus strand of SNQJ01S0266617.1, from coordinate 9,346 downwards.
AACATGACATCCCTATCTTCTTCATGAAACAAAACAGTGTCTACAAGATGATCCTCTGGCAGGAAATCATCATCATAAATTGGTTTACTAACTTCCTCTAAATTTCCATGGTTGTCATCATTTAAACTTAGATTTTCATTTTCAGTAATAGAAGAAGTTTCACTCAAATGTTTAGGACTATGTGACTGCTGAAAATTTGTGTAAGAAAGGGTTGTAACATAACTGTTCAGGAGCAGATCTATCTCTTCTTCTGTTAAAGGAGGAGGTGGTCTGTGTAATTTCTGGATCAAGCAACTATTGTTTGCTTTCTCTTCTGCAGGTTGACCATGATTTTGAATATCTTCTTCTTGAATATGATCACAAGAGCTATCATATCTTGTTTCTTTATCATCCAACTCTTCATCATGATGGTCATATTCATCCACTTGAGAATTTTTTGTTGTTTCTTCCTCCTCTTCAAGAGTATTTGTATGATCTTTTTGTCTTATGAATTCTATATTACAACAATCTTCAAAAAGGATTTCAGCTGAATATATCCTCTTACAATGTTGATGAAAAAGTGTGTCAAAATATTTCAGTGAAGGAATACTGGAATGGGGTAAATATTTTTTCCATAGCCTAGCATCTCTTTCCAATGAAAACATAAACAACTTCATGAGGATATCTTCATGATGTACATTTAATTCATCCATGAGCTTGTGGAATTCAAGCAAGTGTTGAGCAGGATTATTTTCCACATATCCTCCAAATTTAGGATGGACATCTTCCCAAATTTTAATGTCTGGAACAGTGTTTGGAAATCTATAAACATTTGTAAATTCCAGAGGAGAAAACCTTGTAGCAATCCAAGCAACGAACGAATTCAACATTTTGAGACCAATGGAGTCGCTAGAGAATCATGTAGAGTCTTCGAGCCAAGGAGTCGTTAGGTGAATGATCACAACCAATTGAATGCCTATCCCTTGTTCACCATCAAGGAATAGCTCTAAACTTTTGTCGTATCCCAGGGAAGATAGCTTCATTCCTCCATCCCCGACAACGACGCCAGAAAATGCTGTCGCAAGAGTCGACTCTGGGCTGTAATAAATTCGAGCCTTAGCACATTTTAAATGAAATAAATTTTGTTGATTGATCAGTCATAGGAGCCTTCTAGAACTAGGTCTGAAATAGGCCCTTCACTCATTTGTAGATCAGAAACGAAGAGTCATGACCTCGTTTTTCTAATTGATTTAATAAAGAAGATGGATAGAGGATAGGAGATGAATAAGACTTAAACAAAGAGTTAGGTATCCAATTATGATAAGTCTAATATTTATTTAAATGGAGGAATGACAAATAACTTCGAAAGAAAACCATGCATATATATAACTTGTAAATTAGGCAGAAACAATCAAGCTATAGGTCGTGTTTGCTCACAGCATAAACAGAGGAAAAAATGAACCTAACAGGCTGCCCAATAAATGACTATAGCAGAGGCATTACTGAATTAGAGCCATTAAAATATGAATATGTAAAATAAGGAAGAAATAATGAATGTAAACCTAAGAAAACAATACCGGAAAAACAAAATTACACAGTGGCGAGGTGTAGAATCTCTTGGCATTCTGTTTTATATTTGTCGAAAATGAATGCATTACAAACCCATCCTCTAAAAGGCTCTCGATTTGTCCCCCCCTCCTTTCAAATGTTACAAATATTCCTCATATAGGTATTTAGGTCGAAATCCCCCCTAATCTAAAAGATAACAACAGTCACAATCAATTCTTGCAACTTTATGCCATAGAAAATGGGCCAAACTGCTGAAACCTGGGGCTGCAGTTATGGTTCTGTATCTCTCGAATCGCAAAATATTTGTATAAACTGAAAGAATTTTTTGTGCATCTATTTATTATGAGAAAAAACCTTTCTTAGTTCCCTGAGATTCATTTTCATTTGCCCCAAATCTACATTTTACAAACATGTGTCAAAACAGAAAAACACGAGATCCAAAAATTAGGGCTCGGAGATGGATTCAATTCTCCCAATTTGTGACACCTGTAGGAAAAATGAGAGAGGATATTGATATATGATATGTTAGGCACAAAATCCTCCTACCATTTCTCAAAATAATCCTCCAGTCACTCAAAATCATCATTTGAAAATGATGACTCAACACAGTAAAAAATGCCACATTTCTGAAAGAGAACCTCATCTTATGGGGGACGTTTGAATGCCTTCCAAAGATCCAAATTAAATTCGGAAGACACCACTAGAAATATTAGGATCTTTGTATGTCGATCGACTATTCGAACGCGGAAAATGGCCTCTCAAAGGCTTAGAAAAATGGTTTTCTCCCAAGGGTGTTTTTTGCATGAGGTTGGAACCCCGATTTTGGGCCTTAGGGTTTCGGGAAAATGGGGCAATGGTTAAAATATCTCTATGTGGGCCACACCCCCGACAACCAAAACCCTGAAATGGTGATGTGGCACTTATGTAAAACCCTTCTACTGATTTTCTTTCTACGTATTGCATTCTTTTCCTGCTTCCTCATGAGATCTTCCTCCATGTGGCTTAATGTGTGGTGCTTGAATGCTTGGTCTCGGTCGAATGGTGTCATATCGTAGATGTTTGGCCATGGTACACTCGTGGGTTCTCTCCTTGGATTTTTTCATGAATTGGCTTGTGACTATTACACTGTTGTGACATTTCATATCATGAGAATGGGGCGCAATCAGTGTTATCATTCAATTAAAAGAAATGTGAAACCAACCAGAGCGACTGAACATAAGTAAACAACCCATTATTTGGAGCCTATATCGACATTATTTGACATGAAGATGATACATATAAAAAATTCAGTGATGCGCATGACAAACAGGTGGCCATTTTTTCCCACTTGCACTTTCAGTAGCTAAGGGCATATGAAATCTGATATTTAAGCTACTGAAAGTATCCACTTTCGGTAGCTAACATTATAATTTTTTTCCTCTTAAGCTACCGAAGGCCAAAATTTTAATATTTGTTACAACACCAGCAACGAGGCCATGTTAGGTACCCCAATACAAAATATACACTAAAATAAAGCGAGGAAAGAGGGAAAAGCTCATGGGAAAACCCCCCCCTCAAAGTACAATATATATAGAAAGAAGAACTGACAGTTTCTAGGCAATTGTGTCCTTTACTCCAAGATGACTATGCAAAGAATGTAACTTTTTCTCAGTGAAGGTCTTGGTGAAGATGTCTACAGTTTTTTTTGCTGAAGGAAAAAACTGTAGTTTGATGATCCCCTCGTGTCCTGAGTCTCGTATATAGTGCATGTGGATATCGTTGTGCTTCATCCGTTGCCTATGAACTAGATATCTACGAAACTTCAGAGTACTCTGGTTGTCACACCAAATGACGATCGGTCGATGAAACTGAATGCCCAACTCAATGATAAAATGTTGTAGCCACATAGCCTGAATGGTTACGTTAACTAACCCTTTGTACTCTACCTTGACTAAATATAGAGAAATAACATCATGCTTCTTTCTCGACCAACATATAGGCCCAGAACCAAGATTGAGTGAGTAACCAGATGTGGAATTGTGATCAATGTTATCGCCATCCCAGTTATAATCAGTGAAACCTATGACATCCAATGTAGATTCTGTTGAATAGTGAATCCCAAAGGTGATGGTTCCCTGTACGTATCGAAGGATATGCTTTATAGCCTTCCAATGTAGCTCATGTGGCTCCTGCATGAACCTGGAGACTGCTCCAACTACATAGGAGAGGTCTAGTCTTGGGTATGTGAGATACAATAAGCTCCCCACTAGTTGTCTATACAGTGTCTTGTCAACCAGTGGAGTGTCCCCACCATCCTCAAGTTTTCCTCTTGATAGGAAAGGCATCAAGGAAGACTTGCAGTTTGTCATGTGAAATCTCTCAAGGAGATGTTGTGCATACTTGGACAGAGACAGTTTTATGCCTGATGCATCCTAACTGATCTCGAATCCAAGGAATAAATGTAGCGGACCCATGTATGTCATCAAGAACTTGTCATGTAGAATCCTCTTTACTACAACAATCCCTGAAGTTGAGCAACTGGTGATCAAAAAATCATCATCATACAAAATTAGGAGTAGAAATTAATCATCCATCCTAAGCATGTAAAAATTTGGGTCTTATTTACAATGTGCAAAGTTATATGATAGCATGTAGGAGTCCATCTTTTCATACCATGCCCTCAGAGCCTACTTGAGGCCATAAAGATATTTCTTCAATCGACAGACCAAAGATGAACCCTGCATAAATCCCTAGGTCTGCTCCATATAGATCTCCTCAGAGAAGAAATGCATTCTTCATGTCCATATGATGGACTTCCCATCCCTTGGCAGCCACAATGGAAAGTGACAAATGTATGGAATCGATCTTCGATACTGGAGCGAAGGTCTCATCATAGTCAATTACATGCACCTACTGAAAACCTTTGGCAACTAGCCTAGATTTGTATATGCTAATATATCCATCCACTGTGCTCTTGGTCCTATAGATCCATCTGCACCTGAAACATTTCCTTCTAGAAGGAAGGGGAACCATATCCCAAGTCTAGTTCTCGAGGAGGGAGTTGTACTCCTCCTGCATGGTGGATTCCCAAAAGGGATATCCAATAGCCTCACCATAAGATTGTGGATATGAAGACTAAACCAAGAAAATATTCATGGGTGGAAATGGTTCAATGGAAATGAGTGCAAGAGGAGACTCCTCGAAATCAGATCGATTCCTCCTAGTGTCAGTTGGATCACCAACATGATCCCCTACATCCTGAAGAGTAGTCTAGACCCACTTGGGCCTCTGCTCTTTCTATGCATCTGCATCTGGATGCACTAACTCTGCATCTAACTGTATTGACTCTATATATGGATCATGTGAATCCTCTGAATTATAACTCCCATCTAAAGAATAGTCGGCATGTGCATGCTCATCATCTATGACAAGTGGAAGAACAAAGGTGTATGCATGCAACTATTGAAGTACATGCGAGACACTTTCCTCAAATTGGACACTTCACTCAATGATGAGATGGTACAAGAAAATATCAATAAGTCTATATCCCTTCACATTGTTGGGGTATCCAACAAATATACACTCTGATATCTGTGGATCAAGTTCCTTCCTCTTTTCATAGGGAATCTAGGCCCATGCACATGAACCGAAAATACGAAAGTGGGTCACTTCTGGTTTGAGGCCGCTCCAAACCTCGTAAGGGGTCTTACCTTTGACAGATCTATGGGGAGATTTTTTTTGGATGTAGGTTTCACAAGTAAGTTCTTCGGCCCATAATCTCTGTGGAAGTGACTTTGCATGTAGCATGCAAGATACCATCTCGTTTAGAGATCTATTTTTCTGCTCAACAACTCCATTTTTTTGTGGAGTATAGGGAACCATCTGCTGGAACTGAATCCATGCCTCGTGAAAAATATTTTGTATCTCATGATTGACATACTCTCCCCTGTTATCAGTTCAAAGTATTTTTATTTTCTTTCTGGACTGTGTCTCAACAAGGGCTTTGAAATCTTTGAGGTGTTGAAAGACCTATGATATTTTCCTGAGAAAAAAAATCCATGTGAAGCGTGATAACTCATCAACAAAAATGAGCACTTACTTTGCTTTACTAATTGATGGATGCAGAAAATGGCCCATGAAGTCACTATGGATCACATCTAAAGGAGAGGAAGCTCTCTAAGTCTTTCCTTTGTCGAATTTCTCTTGAGGGTGTTTTCCAAGAATACATCCCTCACAAATTCCTTTGGAGAAGTGGATGTCGGGTATACCATCAACCATTCCCTACTTTATAAGTTGTTGCATATATCTGAAATTTAAATTCTTGAACCTTTTGTGCAATATCCAATTGCTTTCATCAGCATGGGTAAGTAGTAAAGCAGAATCTGGTTCAATAAATTTAGAAAATGTGTAGAATCTAGATTGATGATTTACCTCACCAGTAGAAACCTTGGAACTAGTTTTCATGTCATCGATATCCACTGCATCAGGTGTGAATATGAATCTCTTTCCAGTGCCATAATTTGTCACCTGATACACGGAGAGAAGATTGACGGAAAGTTTGGGAACGTGCAACGCATTATCGAAGCTTCTGTTTCTAAGTTCAATCCTTCCTTTTCCGGTGACCTCGACTAGAGAGTTATCCCCATCAGAATGGGAGGATATTTGCATGCATCCAATGAAGAATATACTTATTTTTTGGAAGCCATGTGGTGTGATGCTCCTAAATCTACAATCCAAACATCAGGAGAGGTGTTGATGGTAATGAAATCATGGCTAGAATTTCCTTTCTTGGAATTCTGATCTTCTGAATTCTTCTTCTTGGAACCCTCGGGGATGCGATCTCCAAGGTTGTTTTTCTAAATTATTTGGGTCATTATATCTATTTGTTTCTAAATACATGCAGATTTTGGATGGAATCCTTTATGATGGTAAGAGCATTTCTTCCCTTTTCTTCCCTTTCCACCTTTGGATCCGAAGGCATCGTGGAAGGGTTTTGCATACCCTTCCTTCTTCATCTTTGCATGTGTTTTACTTTTGTCTTTATATTTAGATTTATGATATTGATGACCGCTTCCATATTGCACAGTAAGTGCATGCGCCTTTGGGCCTTTGATTTTTCACATGTTGATGAGCTTGTTGTTCTCTTGTGTCAGAGATTATATAAAGTCCTCAAGAGAAGGCATCTTCCAGGTGGATCCAGAGGCAAATCTAATTGAATGAAATGTTGATACAAACACTGAGTATTCTGGCCCAAGTTTGGAGAGAATGGTGAGAACCATTTTTTTGTCCTCCTTAGATTTATCAACCTCGCAAGCATTGAGTTGCAACAACAAATCCTTATATTTGGTAAATAAATCTTGGAGATTGTCAAAGCTTTTTGGATCCATTGTGAGCAATTCCACCTCGAGCACATGTCCCCTCATCTCATCATGTTTTCTAAAAATCCATTCCATGGTTGTCCAGGCTTCATTGGGGGTTTTATAGGAGGATATGTGAAAGAGGAGTTCAGGATAAATGAGACTGCAAATTGTTCTGAATGCTTCATCCATTCGATTTAGATACTTGGATTTTTCTATGGCTGATGTTGGTTTTGTCTCTGTGTTCATGGTTAACCTGTACAATCCTCTTCTTCGAAGATGCATGATCATCTTCTCCTTCCATGCAAAGAAGTTGTAAGGTGTAAGAATGAATTCTTTTGAAAAATCCATTTCTCCGTTGCCTTCAATCTTCAGTACCTACAAAAATAATTTGGTGTGGATTTTCCCTAGCATTCTCTCGGATCTGATACCATGTAAATGTGTTGAACCTACACATAATATATCTAGATGGGCATTGACATACACATTTGCAGGGAAAATAGAATAAAATAGAAGCATGAGAGAAAGAATGGCAGAATTCTCATTAACCAATTGAATGAATGATCATTTACACATGATATACTCTGTATAACTCAACCAATGCGCACTAGAGGAGAAGCCAATGTGCCATAGTGGTGGTCTAGAATGATATGGACACACACCAACAGTTAAGGGAATAAACTGCCACTTATTATAGTCTCTCGGGCAGTTACGAGAGTGAACTGTCATCTAACTCAGTTAACTAGTCTATCAGTCTTCAGTTAACTGACTGAAACAGAGTGAAGTGAGGAGGAGATCAGGGAATCATGAGTAATGCACTAGTCTGGTGATGATCCCAAGGACAATGTAAATTAGTTGGTGATGATCCGAATCTTTCATGGTGGTAATACCAATGTGGCATCTAGACTCCACTTAACTGATCAAAGTGAAGAGAATATTCTCCCTAGAGGAATATTCTTCCTAAAATATAGGAGATTGAATAATGACTAATAAACATAGGAAAAACCTTAGGAAAAAGAAATCATAGGTGTGTGTGAAGTAACTCCAACATTGACTACGGTTCGAAAAAATGACGAGACGAGGCGAGATGGAACTAAATGCTGCTAGGGCCTAAACCCTAGCCGCCCCCACTCTGGTTTTCGTTTGCAGGGGCGAGGATCTTCGGTGGTTGCAGCAGATCAGGGTTCCCCGCATACAGAGGCGCGAATCGACATCTTCAGAGCGTTCCTGCGTGGCCTGAGTTCGCCTGTGTTTTTGCATGCATACTGGTGCAGTGGTCTTGGCTCACCGCTGAGACTTGTCTTCTTGTTTGATGGAGGACGAGGGCCTGCTATGATGGCCCCAAATCCGATTGTCGAGAGAGGAAATGACCGGTTGGAAGCATTCAAAGCGTTAGTCCGCTCGGCAGGACCCAAATCCAAGCCTTCCCTTTCGTTTAAGTTTGTTAAGAAGATGGAGGAGATCCCTTCTCTGGAGCTATTTCCAGAGGAGCCTTGCAAGATTGCCCTCCTTCTAGCAGAAACGACCCTCATCGGAAAGTTTACGGGGTTATGGCCTAGCCCCAAAACGGTGGAGGCATGGATGGATGATCGTTGGAAGTCGCTGATACAGGGAAAAGCTTCTTTGTTCGCAGTAGGCAGGGGTTTTTTCATCTTCAGTTTCTCGATCAAAGAGGACCGTGATCTAGTTTTCAGATATGGACCCTATTTCATGGGGTCGAGAGGAATGTTCTTAGCTCCTTGGACTCTTGACTTCAATCCCGAAACTGAGATCACCGCAGCCCCTGTTTGGGTTAGGCTTCCTCACCTTCCCTTGCATCTCTGGGGGTTAGGATCTCTGGAGGACATTGGAAATAACCTTGGGCGTTTCCTGGATAGTGCGGAGCCGAAAGGGGACCAGTTTACCTACACTCGCATTTGTGTTGAGTTTAATCTCGAGAAAGGTCTTTCGGAAGCCATTAAGCTCTCCCTGGGGGAATGGAGCCATATCCAAGAGCTGTACTACGAGCAGATTCCTTTTAAGTGCCTCCAGTGCCATGCTTACGGTCACTTCGTAAGAAGCTGCCCCAAAGCCTCTGAGGAGCCGGGACCAGTCAAAGAATATGATTTTTAGCCAGTATCTAATCGACGAAGGCAGTCAAGGCGAAAGGATCCACTAGCCCAGGCCCCGAAGGCCGCTCATTCAGCAGAGGGAACCCTAGAAAATAAAAACAGCTTTGATGCGCTGAAGGAAGATGAAGCCCTAGAACCAGAAGCAACAGCAGTCAAGGAAGATCCTCCGGCAGACGAAAGTCTTCCAGAATCCACCCCCCCAAATTCAGTAGCAGCGAAAGAAATTCGGGATTCAGATCCGGAACCTTCTGCCCATGCAGGTCTGGTTGTTACAGTCCCCTCTAGTGGCTCTGTGGGAACTCCTGAACCTGAAGACAATTCAGTCATGTCTCCACCCCTTACCCGAGGGCG
>SNQJ01S0266614.1:0-11922 GCA_010110895.2 Picea sitchensis | reverse complement strand
CATTTATGTCACTTCCTTTTAACATTAGGGCCGACCTGACACTTTCTTATTTTGTAATTCTTTTCTTTAATTATCTTCAGGGCCTACATGTACTTCCTTCTTCAATTCACTTTGTCATCTTCAAAAAATCATTTCTCCCCAACCATGAGGATCCACGTGATGTGCCACATACCACCAGAAACAACATGATGTATATTATCCATCCATGGGTGTTGCATCTGCATGTGCATTTTGCTTCATGTCCAAATACCTTCATCAATATTGTAGTCCAAAACCCATGACTAGGGTTGACATCAATGACAACAACCAATCTTCCAACAGGATTTGTGCAGCATGCCTTTCTCTCTTTTTATTTGATAATTCTGTCATATTCTTTGAACTTCTCGATTTGTTGAAAATCGTTGAATCTTTATCCTCGGCTTCCTCTGGTTTGTCAGGAAACATGGGCCTATTTCCCTCAAATTGCACATGATTTGGATGAGCTATTTGATTTGCAAATATCGCTTTCTGGAATAAGTCGTTAGTTTCCCAAAATAGAGTAAGCTCACCTGGGTTTTGAGTAACAGTCAACATCAATTATAATAATTGGATACTGATGAAAACTCCTTATGGGGATAATGGCCTCTCACGTTCGGCTATCAATTTTCAATCATGAGTATCAAATGGGTTATTTGGTGGCACTTATTTGGCACTGCGTGGACGAATGGTACACAAGCAGGTTTCTTGGGACGATTTGACTCACTATCAAGTTTCATTGTCACGTGTAGCCCTCAGATTAGACTCAATTAATGAAATTTAACATGTGATTTCGGGGGTGTGATGGGGTGGTTTTTAGGAAATTGTCCTTTCACCCCAAAATACACTAAAATATTCCATGTACCTTGTGAGGAAACCACGACTGAAATTTCGAGACAACTTAGATATTTTAACCTCCACGTCATTTCAAAATCTGAAATCTCTCCCAACCGTTGATCTCGAAGGATGGAAATCTTTCTTTCGAGTTCAATTTACTTAATTCCTCCACCAAATTTAATCTCTTCTTCCATTTTCCTACCCTTCCCCAAATTTATCTGACTTCCAAACTAGTTTAGCGCCTCGCTAAGCCCTGAAATCTCGATTTTACACCAAAACTTTAAATGTTTATAACATGGGCTCCAACTGGGGATGTTATCCTCCCAGTGAGGTAGAAAATAACTTATATACCATGTGCCTAGTCCATTGGGATGCTTCCAAAACATGTGTGTACCCTGCTCTCTCAACTGGAGACTGAACGTTGGATACACCCCTAAAATCTAATTGTACACACTACTGAAAATCCAAACTGAAAAATGATTGATCAACAAGATTATCCGCACATACATACCTTAAATTTTGAAATAAACTGGCAATCAAGTGAAATCACAATTCCAATGCAACCATGCAATCATTTCATCCACTATTTGATTTCTTTGCACGTGCTTGATCCAAAGCCTGTGGATTGATAATTCGTTCAAGAATTTACCTATAAATTCAAATCTCAAAAGATAAAAAAGATTGGGATTGTCTACTACCTCTAACAAAACTACAAATGGATCCTATAAAAAATGCACAAAACAACAATCATGTTTCACCCCTTCCACTGCATTCTTGTTTTGATTTGGTTTAACCTATTGATTGCTACCAATATGCTGAAAAATCTGCTTAGACTGTTAGAAATAACAATCTTCTGAATCAGAACATAGTGCTGGATGAAATCAAACCCTTGGTGGAAAGAAATCCATATCCAATACTGACATTGATTTACCATCATATTTATTTCCAAGCTGGTAGTTGAGCACAGACTCCAAATCTAAACTGAAAAAACCTTCCATGTAATCAGCAACACGGTCATTAAATGCATGAGAAGGTTGTTGGTATTCCTCACTGATAACAATTTTCTCATGTAAAACAATGTCACTGTGAATGCAGTTAGACCTCCCTTCTTCCTTTGGTATCTCATGATTTAATCTGAGAAATTCAAAGGAAGAAAAACATAATGGAAGATAGTTTTCATTTGCAAGTCCACTGCTTTCTTAATATTCAACATCATGCCTGGAGGATTTCTGATTTGAAACATTATAAAAATTTTGCTTCATCAATTTGAAAGAAGAAAAACACAATGGAAAGGTTCTTTCAATTGATTTGAAACCTTCTTCATTTTCTTCAATGTTGTCATATGCACATTTTTCAATTTCTTTGGATCGCTAAACACACTCATTTTCAGATTCATGTTTGACCAATGGCTGCAATTTTGAACTGACAAGACCTTATACATAACAAGTAATAGGGTCATCAAACACATGAGAATATTGCTTCAATTTCTTGTAAATTCGTTCTAGTGAATCACTGTGATTTGGCATCAACACACATTCCTTTGCTTCAGTGATGATATTAGAATTTTCTTTCAACAATTTAAATGAAGAAAAACATAAAGGTAAATAATTTCCTTCAACTAATTCAATACTTTCTTCTTTGTAACTATGATATCTATGTTGATTGCTCTCATTACACTGTTGAAAAGGAATATTTTCTGATAGAGAACATGCAGTTGGTTGTCCTAGGAGGTTAACATCATAATCATCGTGATATTCATCATATATAAGAAAATCAAAAACATCTTCAATGTCATCTAACAAGGAAAATCTTGGAACATCAACCTTCTCTTCAATAAGATGATTTGCAAATTCATCTTCTTGACTGTCCACAGATGATTACATAAAACAATCATCCCCATGCTTATCATGGGATGGATCAGAAATTACATTAGCACCTTCTCTTTCAATAAGTGGAATATAATCCTTTGCAAAATCATTAGCATTTAAAAATTCAAGATGGAATATGGTATTATTAACTCTCTGCTCCAGATTCAAATCGATTTTTTTTTGTTCATATTCATTGTCATGTTCTATAGCATTCAAATCCTCATTTCGAATATGTTTACATGCTTGGATATTGTGTTGAATCTCCTCAGCATCATTAAACATTTGTTATAAGGACTTAGGTATTCTTTCCATCAGGAGGAAAGAAAAATATGGATGAAGATTTGTTATATAATGGAGAATGGTAGTAGCTTCAGTGGGTTGAATTTATTTGGGAAATTTGTAATAAATACTGGAAAACCTTCTACTGGATGGAGAAATAGTTTCATTTCTCTACCTTTTTAAGGCATAGAACTTTGTAAGATGTAGATCTAAAGATTTATTCTTTCCCCAAAACTTCAAAAATACATTCTTCAATTCCCCCCATGAGCTAATTGTCTCTGGCTACAAATTTTTAAACCATTATTTGGTGTCCCCTTTCAAGGATTGAGATAATTACCTCATACAAATATCATCATGATAAATCTCAAATAAATCTATAAAATGTTCAAAATCTTGGATGTGTTTTTCAGCTGTGATGGCATTAGGTTATCCGTCAAACATAGGTAGGTACTTATAGTGCTTTGGACGAAAGTCATGAAGGATGTGAGGTAATTTTAAAGGAATGTATCTATGATGAATCTTGGAGAGTGTTGGATCAAGTAAAAGAGTTGACATCAACCTTGGTTCCATGAGGCTCATCAACTTGGCTATGGTCATTACATGGCTCAGATGTAAGATTTTGATCAAAATCAGTGATAAACTGAGGAGATATATGTACAAATTTAGGAGGAGGATATACAGTTGCAATATTCTCATGATCGTCATTTGAATGCATCTGGTAAATAAAAATTTTCTTAGCATGTTCAGGAAAGGACAAAAGGTACTTAATAACAAAAAATATTATGTCTTGGAAAAAAATCTACTTTAGGTACTTGTTTTCTCCCATGATGTCCTTTCATAGCTCTATAAATGGATCTCGTCCTTCAGTGGAGTCTATTAATCACATCTAAAGTTTGATTGGAGTCACCAATAAAATATTTAGGCTACCGAGTCTTTGGACAGTGGGGTCACCACGAAAATTTTGAATTCTAGATTCTTGAAAATGGAGTCACCAGGTGAATGATGTACAACCTTTCTGTGTCTGAATGATTTTCACCATCAAGTTGAAAGGAGTATACAACACACCATCAACTGGAAGTTCAAATATGGACTGGGGTTATCTAAATAACCCAAGCCGTTTGGAATGAAATGACCCGACGGGTTTAATGGCTCTGTTGGCCAACTAAAGTCCTAAAAATAATAAAAGAAAAGAAACTAATCTAAAAGATATGATGCTAAGAGTATAAATTTACTAATTACAAGTTTTCATATAAAAACATGAATATGTGCATATGATTATATACAATCTATATACAACTTGCAATATTTACTTGTCATCTTGCAAAATGGATGTTCTTAAAAGTGTTTATAAAGAGATAAAGAAGGCACATACATTTTTTGTTTTCTTTTTGAATATTTAAAGATCTAAAACTAATGAATACTAAGCAAATATAAATGAAATAATAATACATAAACAATCAAATCTAATCCATGCTATCTTATTCCATTAACAAATAATTTAACTAAATAAAAAACAAACTAAGCTGTAACTAATCGATTAACTGAGTTTATCTTCCCTTGTAATTTGAGCTCCTAAATGTCCTGCAAATGAGGGAAACCTGTGAAGAAACTGTGCTAATAATCCCAAAATAAATTCAAAGAGATGTTTGATATACTGGAGTGAGAATATAGAAACAGAATGATAAATGTAAAAATCTTATGATCTCGTGATAATCAAAAACTTAGAATGAAGGAAAACTCAATTCAAAGTATTAATATAATCTATCATTTAATATCCAGAATGAAAAGATGATAATCAAATGGCAGATTGATCACAGATGTAAAATGGAATAACAAATTATAGACAACATCTAAATACTTAATAATATGAAACACCATATGATAACTAGACTAAATATGCCTCAAACATAATAATATTTCATAAGATCGAGCCAATGAAAGAACATAATGGGGTAAGCATCACATAGGTCTAAAGCCAATAGTGAGTAGCTTCTCCATATCAATTCTCCAAATCACATGTCCATAATGTATCCCAACAAAAAGTTGTTTTCACCACTAACAGTGATGACTATTTAAACTAGATTTGGATTCACAAACTCTTATCATGCAAGATAGAGTGCAATCCCCAAAAATAGACTATTTTACAAAAATAGTACAACATGAAACCATTCCTGTAGGAGTTGGTTCATAAAAAAATATTACATAATAACAAAGTCTTATAAAAAAAGAAAGCAACTACTAGACTATACAACGCATGATCCAGGATGGTTTCTCGATGTAAATAGCACCATAGTTATCATTTTATTGTAGATAACAGAAACAAAATTGATATTAAAAAAATAATGCTAACTAATATTCAGAAATAGACTGGCTACAGAATCTCCAGAAATAGACTGGCTACAGAATCGTGAGATTTTGTAGCTAGTCTTATATTAACAAAGAAAATCAAAACTAAATCTTCCTATTTTGACTTTCATAATAGAATAAAATGAAATAAAATAAAATAAATCACTTTTACCATTTAGAAATTAGACAGTGAAGGGTCAAACAGTTCTGAATTAATGATGGCATTGAAGTTGATTGCATTTTTTGTAATTATATTACCGCATCTTTTGGGTCTTTTATTTTCCCGTTCTGTGCATGCTTTCAGTTCTTGGTTTTCTCATTCAAGCATATAATTGAGAGCAACCAAATGTTTTGATTGTTCCTGTAAGAATGGTATGTCCCTGTAATAGCGTTATACCCATTCCAAACAACTTTCACAATGTACCTATGTTATAGCAGGTCGAGGTGGAATTTATTCAACAACGGGTGTTTCGTGCTTCCCTGTGGCTTCTTTCAAATCTTGGCCTATGCCAGGAAAACCCTTTTGGAATTTTAGAAAAGGAGGTAATGTAGAAACAAAGTTATATTGCATAGCTTGACCAAGAGTTTCATTCCTGTGACATTGGTTGTCCAAATATTCTCGTGCAAGGAAATCGTTGATCTTGTCATCGAAACCATTATCATTGACCTTGGTCACGAAGATCGAGCTCAAATGAACTTGTTTTTGATTCCTTAGAATCCTAGATATTAATCGACCAGATCTCTTGTTCATAAAACACAAATCTAAGTTATCATGTTTCTTTCTCTTAAATTTTTTCTTGACAGTAGGTTTATCACTCAAGCCCTGATTCAGATCAATAGCAGGAGTATGGGAAATTCGTTCTTTCAACACATACACTGCCTATTCTAACGATTTTCTTGGAAAAACAATACATCACGGTTTTTTACCCAGGGGGGTTTGCAAAGAAACACAAATAGGTTCATTAATTTCACAGTCATTATGTGAATCTATACCTTGACTCTTGGTCATGCGATTATTAGAATTGGGGTTCACATTTAAAGGTAAGTTCATTGTGCTCTCGGGTTGGGAAAAATCGTTTCGACTCAGGAAGATTTCCCAAGTGTCCCCAATTTGAGCCAGATGCTATAGCAAAAAAATTCTTATAAGCCCGTGATGAAAGAGGCTTGACAGAGGGTTCAAGATCTATTTCTTATAACGTTTTGACATCTTATACAGACTCATCAAAAAATAGAATGGCATTTTTAGTTTAAACCCTAGGAACTGTTGGCATCTTTACAGGCAAGTATGCTTGTCATTGATGGCAAGACCAGAGTATGCATTGATGAAAAACATGAAAAAATTAAGCTCAGGAGGAATTAACGCAGAGTTGAATGCAGTGCAAAGGTGTGCTTGTTCATTTGATGGAAAACAAGCAGGCAAGGAAGACCAGCAGCGCAACGATGATCGAATGGCGAGATCAAAGTGTTGGTCAAACTCCATTTCGGAGTTTCGGCTACCGGGATTTTGGATACCAGGAGATGGAAATGTCAAAGACCCCTCACAGGAGTACCAAAGTTGCGAAGTGTGAAAATCCGAAAAGCCGAAAAGATGATCCGATTCCATTTTGGAGTATCAGATACCAGGAGATTGAGAAGTCAAGAGTTGAGATTCTTCAACATAGGAGTCCCGGAGTTGCGAAATCTGGAATCCCAAAATCCTAAAAGAGGCACATAAACGAAGAGTTTTGCAGACCAGGAAATAAATCCATTTTAGAGTTTTGGGTACCGGGAGTTGGAAGAGTCAAGACTCTTCATCATCAGGAGTCCTGGAATCGTGAAATGAGAAACACTAAAATCCTGGAAGAAGGAGGACGATTTTGGATACCGAGAGTTGGGGATGTCAAGAACTCTTACTACAGGAGTCCCAAAGTCATGATATGAGAAATCTCAAAGTGATCTGGGCTGAAAGTTCCAGGAAGTGAATGTGGTAGACCACATCAGAAAGGATAGGTGGAATACTATGACACATGGCATTTCAAGCCACTGGAAGTCACAATTATGAGTGACACGTGGCAGCCACTTGGGTCACGACATGTCATCGAGTGACACAAGACTGACCTCACTCCGAGAGTTTTTTCTTCAGGAGTTTTATCACTATCACTCCCCCAAAGTCCCGAAGGATAAAGTCTTGGGGCAGATAATAACCGTCGAATCATCGAGGGTGTGGATCATTGATCCGACTCCATTTCGGAACTTCAGATACCGGTAGTTGGAAGAGTCAAGTGACGAGACTCTTTATCGCAAGAATCGCAAAAGGCCGAAATGTGAATTGCCGAAATGATCGGAGCTAGTGCAACCAAGCTCCATTTCGGAGCTTCGGATACTGGGACACAGATCATCAAGAACACATTGCCATAGGAACACTGAAGTGCCAAATTGTGAAATCGTAAAAGCACTTTAAGGATAAGAACTTGGTCACTCATGGTGGTCACATCATTGAAGAGATGTAGGGAAAAATCTTGAAGCAACAAGCTCCATTTTGGATTTTTGGGGACTACGACTTGGAGAGTTGAGATGCCTTGCAACAGGAATTGCCAAAATGAAAAAACACCTTTTGGTGTAGGTTGTGGTCACAACCATTGGTCACATCGACATAAGATGGAGAAAGGAGCTAGTGTAACCATGCTCCATTTCGGGGTTCGCGACCTGGAGTGTGGAGACACATGATCACACGAATGTCGAAATGATGAAATGAACGTAAGAATCAAATAAGTCAATTCAATGGTGCAGATGAATTTAAATAAGATCGGAGGTCTACTGTTGCACTTTAGAGTGTAACTGCTAGAAACGAATAATAGTTTATGCCAAAGGACTCGAAGAGACTTTTGAGTGATTGCCAGAGAACCTGAAGAGTCTTAAGGAATATGCCAGTGGAATGAAGACTATTCGTAGAGGAAATTGACAGATAGATATAACTTCCAGAGAAACTGAAGAGTTGTGATGATGATCATGCAGAGCACTTGACATGGAGAGAGGATGCAGAAGCATGGCAAGAGAGAATGCAGAAGGTGCATAGAGACTATAAGTATGCAGAACAAAGAAAAGATGGGTTGTTGTTGTGGTGAGGTATTGAGGTGTGTAGAAGGAGGAGTGTGCAACAACTGAAATAAAGAGCAGAGGAATGGAGAATCAATATGAGATGACACACAGTGCATAACAGGAGAAGAACATAAAGCGTAGAGGAGTGTGCAGAAGACACTGATGCAGACAGAGCAGCTCAGTGTAGAAGAATAGTGATAAGTCTGGTAAGAAAATGATAAATATTGTATCACTCTGATAAGTTTCATTAGAAAAATTTATTTGCTAGGGAGGAATGTTTTCCTCAGAGGTTCAAGTGGGTTCTTGAACAAAGGCAGTTGTAGCTTCTATCTAGTTGCAGCCAGAGAAACCAGGGTGGCAGGGTGGTGCAAGGGAGAACTGTTGTTCTTTGTTTTACAAGTTGGTGCCTATGTAATTGGAAGTTGGTGCTTCCATCCAGTTAGTGTTGGAACACTTGGGGAGTTGGTGCTTACTTCTAGTTGGTGCTAGAGAAACCAGAGAGTTGGTGCTCTCAGCAGGTAGCAACTTGCAAAACAGAGTTTGCAGCCTCATTATGAGTTGGTGCTCATATGTATGATAATGTAAAGAATGTAAAGATTACTTATCATATAAAGAAGAAGAGGTTTTCCCCCTCTATGGGTTTCCTCAGGAAATATATGTCTCTGTGTATCTCATATGTGTGATTGATGCTGAATGTACTATTAATTATTTCCCTGCATTATTATGATTGTCATTGAGTACATTGAAAAGAGTTTAAAATAAGCATAATTGTTTAAGCATGGTAACAACTGATTCATCCCCCCTCTCAGTTGTTCAACAATTGGTAATAGAGTCGGCCCCTTTTATCTATGGGTAGATCCTAGAGCTTAAACATGTCAAGCCATGAAGGAAATTCAACCAATAAGGCCCCTCTGTTCAATGGAACAAACTTTTCCTTCTAGAAAGTTAAAATGAGAACCTACATAATGGGTTTAGGTGCAGATGTCTGGGATGTGGTAGAGATTGGTTATGTAAAGCCAGTTGTACTAGCTAATAAGGATAACAAGTTAGAATTCTGATTTGATGCTAAGGCTATGAATGCTATCTTGAGTGGGCTTGCAGAAGCAGAATTCGTAAAAGTTATGCATCTAGGAACTACCAAAGAAATGTGGGACAAACTCATTAATAGTTATGAAGGTAATGAGAAGGTAAAAGATGCCAAGTTTCAAACCTACAGAATGCAGTTTGAATAGATAAAGATGAACGAAGATGAAACTATTGGAAAATACTTTCTGAGAGTAGAATAAATGGTAAATGCAATGAAGTCACTTGGTGAAATAATTGAGGAACCTTCTTTAGTTAAGAAAATATTGAGATCTCTCCCAGATAGGTTCAATCCGAAGGTCTCTACTATAGAAGAACTAAATGATCTAAAAACCTTGGAGTTTGATCAACTTCTAGGAACATTGACTGCATATGAAATGAGAATAGTTAAAGATAAACCCACCTCCAGAGAAGCATCATTTAAGGCAGACAAGAATCAGGATTCTGAGCCTGATGAAATTGAAGAAAAATGTGTGAAGACACTGAAGAAGGGATCAGGAAAATACAAAGGTAAACTGCCTTTCAAATGTTTCAACTGTGGTAGGATAGGTCTTTTTGCAAATAAATGTCCCCACAAAGGAAAGGATCAGACATGTGATGATGAGGAGAAGTAGAAACACATAAATTTCTTTAAAGAGAATAACTTCAAGAAGAAAATTCTTTGTGTAAACAATGATGATGATCCTTCAGATGATGAAGACAATGACTCATCTATTGAGGATAAACTAAATGACTTCATGGTTATGGCCAAAGAGGGTTATGATAATAACAACATAGGGAGTTATGTTAATGAAGAAGAAGTTGTGGTTGACATGGAAGGAGAACTGATCAGTGCACTGGAAGAGATTGATAGACTAAGAATCAAGAACAGAAAGCAAAGACAATTGTTGATACAGTTCAAGAAAGACAATAAAGAACCCGATGAAGACATTGTCCTACTAAAAGTAGAATAATAAGAGGCAAAGAAAATCGAAGACATTTTGAAATGACAGTTATCAGAAAAGAAGGCAATATGTGAAGCATTAGAACAAGAAGTAGTGAAAACTAGGAAAGAGATGGAGAAGTTTCAAGCCTTGTATAATCAAAATCTATCAAGTATCAAAGCCTCAAAAGGATTAGACACCATTCTGAATCAGCAAAGGAATCCAAATCTAAAAACTGGTTTGGGTTATAAAGAGGGATCAAGTAGTGGTAAGCCAAGAAACGAAGAACCCATCAAGTTTGTCAAATGTACAACCAATGACAACAACAAACCTGTAGAAACAAAGGAAGACAATAAGCTACCCAGGACTGAATCTGTAGAACAAAGAAATAGTGCACTCCCTACTGAAAGATGTTGTCAGCATGGAAGAAATCGATTTTGTCAAAGAAGACAACCATTTTCCAGGTACAAAGAATTTTTCTATGGCTATTATTTCTACTGTTCTAACTTTGGTCACAAAGCTGTAAATTGTTCCTTAAGACTTAGACATGAGCAGTTAAGATTTCAATGGAATAAATACTTGCCACAATAAAGAATGATGCGTCCAAATAACAAACCTTCACAGATTGCAAATTGCCAAACTAAGTCTAGGGACATGCAACTAAGGAGGTCAAGAAATAATCAACAATCAATGAGTAGACAACACTGCAAAAAATAATTTTGACCTATTGAACAATGATATTGAATGCTACATCTATCATAACTATGGACATAAATCTATTGACTATCGATTAAAGAACTATGAACCAGATTTGAATTCCCCTGTTGAAAATGTCAAGTTTTGGAAGAAGAAATAAAGTGACAGGTGTGGATTAGTGTTGTCAGCTCAAAGAAAAATGAACCCTTGGTATATAGACAGTGGATGTTCCAAACATATGACAGGAGACAAAGGTAAGTTTATTTCCCTAAGTGAAAGCAAATCAGGAAATGTAACCTTTGGAAATGATGCTCCAGGTAAAATAAAGGATAAAGGGATGGTGAGTTTAAGTAATGGAAAAGGAAAAGCCCAAGATGTTCTACTTGTAGATGGGCTAAA
The DNA here is from genome assembly GCA_010110895.2 of Picea sitchensis. Lineage (NCBI taxonomy): Eukaryota > Viridiplantae > Streptophyta > Pinopsida > Pinales > Pinaceae > Picea > Picea sitchensis. Next base: position 398 of record SNQJ01S0266614.1, on the reverse strand, counting down.
ACATAATATGCTCAGTGTAATTGAAATGTGTGATAGAGGATGTGAAGTGGTGTTCACATCCAAGGACTGCAAGATAAAGTATGTAAACTCAAGACAAGTGGTGGCCAAAGGCATAAGGATAGAAAATAATGTATATGTGCTGAAAGAAAATAGAGAAGAATGTCATCTAAGAAAACATGATGAAAGCTGGTTATGGCATAGGATACTTGGACATCTAAACTTTGACCACTTAATCAAACTTAGAAATCTCTAGGCAGTAAAAGATCTTCCGAGAATATCAAAGTCCCAAGATTCAATGTGTAAACCATGCCAAGTAGGAAAGCTAAACAGGACATAGTTTAAGTCCAATAGCTTTACTTCAACAAATAAACCACTCCAACTAGTTCATATGGATTTAT
>SNQJ01S0266613.1:0-11922 GCA_010110895.2 Picea sitchensis | reverse complement strand
CATATAGATCAATGATAGGCAGATTGCTTTACATCACAACATCTCTCCCATACATAATGCATGATGTAGGAATGGTAGGAAGATTTCAGTCTGCACCTAAACAAATTCATTTGCAAGCTGTCAAAAGAATATTCAGGTATTTGAAAGAAACAATGACTTATGGTCTGTGGTATCCCATAAATCAGAATTTTCAGTTCACTGCTTATTCAGATGCAGATTGGGCAAACTGTGTTGATGAGATAAAAAACACCAGTGGAGGAGCATTCTTCTTGGGTGACTCATTAGTAGCATGGCTTAGTAAAAAGCAAGGTTCCATTTCTTTATCAACAACAGAGGCAGAGTATATTGTTGCCGCTACCTGTTGCACTCAGGTATTATGGATGATTCAGACACTTGCATACTTGGAGGTAAAATACGTTGCACCGATCCCAATTCATTGTGATAACCCTAGTGCCATCAGTGTGTCTAAGAATCCTGTATTCCACTCCAAGACCAAGCATATTCCCATAAAATACCATTTTCTGAGAGAGCAGGTCACTAATCAGGTTGTTCATGTCTAGTACATTCCAACCACAGAACAAATTGCAGACATCTTTACTAAATCCCTAGCTAAGACACCTTTTGAATATCTTCGACAGAAGTTGGGTGTCATTTCGTCTCACACCTAAGAGAGTCCATCTTGTTAGGGGGAGTTCTGTATTGTTTGAATATATAATGCCTCCTAAAAATTACTGCAACAACTCAGGGGGAGCATGATTTTCTTTGACATTGATGACAAAAGGGGGAGAAAAGGAGTGGTTTGGACAGGATGCTACATTTGGAGGTCCAAACGGATTAGCGAAGATGCTCAGGGTTGCCATCAATGCCAAAAAGGGAGATTGTTGGCAATTTTTCGGGCAAGTGAGATTGTCATTGATGGCAAGATCAGAGTATGCGGCGTTGGATTCAGTACTAGAATTCCCGATGAACGTCAGATTTGAGCCAGAGGTTTGACCGGTGTTAGATCCAGGAGAACCTACACGCTCTTTAACAAGCAAGGTGACATGCAAAACCCTGAAAAATCCAAAACATACACCTCAACGAAGACTTCATTTCGAAGTTTCAGTTACCGGGAAATGGAGAAGTCAAGAGTCGAGACTCTCGTCATCAGGAGTCCCGAAGTGCCAAAATGCGAAATCCCCAAAACCCGAAATAGATGCACCACTCAGAGTATTGAATATTGGGATTTCGGTTATCGGGAGATGGAGATGTCAGAAACTCTCGTCATCAGGAGTCCCAAAGTGTTGAAATGCGAAATCCCGAAAACCCGAAAAAGGTGCATCACTCGGAGAGTTGGATACCGGGATTTTGGTTACTGGGAGATGGATATGTCAAAGACTCTCACCAACAGGAGTGCCGAAATCGCAAAATGCGAAATGGCGAAATGATCTGAGCCATTGGTTCAAGGAGATCATGAACTGTTGATCCGACTCCATTTCGAAGTATTGGATACTGGGATTTCAGATATCGGGAGAAGGAAATGACAAAGACTCTCATCATAAAGAGTCCCAAAGTCACGAAATGATAAAAAGACTCCACATCGAAGTTTCAAATACCGGGAGGTTGAGAGGTCAAGAGTCAGGACACTGCATCTTAGGAGTCCCGAAATTGCGAAACCCGAAGTCACGAAATGCGATTCGCCGAAATTAGAAACGCTGGAGTACCAGACCGTTGATCCAACTCCATTTCGGAGTTTCGGATACCGGAACTTGGAGGTATCAAGAACACTTCACCACAGGAACACTGAAGTGTCGAAATGAGAAATCGGGAAAAACACTTTATGGATAAGCGGTTGGTCTTGGCCATGGTCATATTGAGGAAGGAGTTAGTCCGTGCTAAACCCCATTTCAGGGATCGAGAGTTGGAGGAGTCAAGGGACTGACTGGAGAATCCACGAAATGCGAAATTGCGAAATGCAGTTTCGAACTAACCGATGGTCACCACCTGTGGTCACATTGGCGGAATATGGGGGAAGGAGCTAGTGCAGACAAGCTCCTTTTTGGAGTTTCGGGGATCTCGACTGGGAGTTTCGAGACACTTGGTCACATGAATGCTGAAATGATGAAATGTCTATGTAGTTGGTGGTCACCACTGGTGGTCACGTAAGAGGAAGGAGCTAGCATAGTTGGGCTCTATTTCAAGGTTCTCACTGTAATAGCAAGTAAACTACTGATGGTTTCTGCGAGAGGTGTGGAAGAGACTTCTTTGTAATTGCCAGAGGAGCAGAAGAGTCTGAAGGAACCCTCCAGTGGAATGAGGACTGGCCATAGAGGCGATTGACAGCTGGAAGAGCGTTGAAGCCTGTGACTGCAACAAAGAGGTTAATCTCAACTGTGCCAAAGAAGATGATGAGTCACATCTTCCAGAGAGGCTGAGGAATCTCAATGTAACAACCAATGATGTTGGACACGTGGGTTTAACAGCCAGAGTAGCTGAAGAGTTCCTATGATGAATAGGCAGAGCACTTGACATGAAGATTATGCAGAAGCATTGGGCATAGACTGTAAAATGTGTACAGAGACTATAAGAAGGCAGAAGAAAGAAGTAATGAGTGTTGTTGTTGCTGAGGTGGAGTAATGCATGTGTGAAGAAGTAAGGGGTGTGCAACCGCTGAAATGGATAGAAGACAAAAGGTGCATTAAATGGGAATGGCATAGAAAGCATAAGAGGCAGAAGAACATAAAATTGAATTGGATGCATGCAACAAGACAGTGAGAAAGACAGAGCAGCGAAATCTTGCAGAACAATGATGAGACTGGTAAGTTGTTGTTGAACACTATATGACTATAATAAGTTTCAGTAATTCATATTCATAAACTAGGGTGGTAGGGAGGTGCTAGGGAAGACTAGTGTCCTCAGAGGTTCAAGGGAGTGCTTGAACACAGGGAGTTGTAGCTTCCTTCTAGTTGGTGCTAGAGAAACCAGGGAGTTGGTGATTCCTTCTAGTTAGTGCTAGAGAAACCAGGTAGTTGGTGCTTCCTTCTAGTTGGTGCTAGAGAAAAGAGGGAGTTTGTGCTTCCTTCTAGTAGGTGCTAGAGAAAAAAGAGAGTTGGTGCTCTCAACAAGTAGCAGCTTGCAAAGCAGAGGTTGCAGCCTCATTATGAGTTGGTGCTCATATGTATGATAATGTAAAGAATGTAAATATTACTTATCATATAAAGAAGAAGAGGTTTTTACCATGTATGGGTTTCATCAAGAAAATCTGTCTTTGTGTATCTCATATGTGTGACTGCTGCTGAATATGCTATTGCTTATTTCCCTGCATCATTGTGATTGTCATTGAGTGCTTTTTGAAGAATTAAAAAATAAGTATAATTGCTCAAGCTCAGTAGACAACTGATTCACCCCCCCCCTCTCAGTTGTCCAACAAAAACAAGATCATGGCATTTAACACCTAGGATTTCCTTCCTAATAAACACACAAGCCCATAGCTAATAATTGCTTGTCTCAAGAGCCTACCAAACATGTTACAATTCATAAATACAATTGGGGCTCGTCCTTGGGGATATTACATTAGGGATAACCCACTTCTAACCACTTGTCCACTTAGTAATTTCTCCATTAACTTTATTATTTAAATAATTTCTTTTATATCCACTTTGACTTGTTTTACACTCATCACTTCACTTTATTATTGAAACAATTTTGTCTTTGCAACCACTTTGCCTACTTTGACCTTTTGGGGCTTCTAGATGACTCATGAGGGTTCTCCAACTTCACATGGCCATAACTCTCTAACCATGAGGAGTTATGTGTCGTTCCACATACCACCAGAAATGGCATGACATGTTTTATCCATCTAGAATAGTCTTACCTGCAAATATCTCAAAACTCATACCATTATACATCAAACAAACTTGGGTCCATTACACAAACCTTTGTGCTACCAGAATTCGCTACCAGACTTTCTTCAAGGGTTGACATCAATCACTAAGGGTTGACATCAATCTACAATATCAGTCCCTAATGGTTGACATCAATGACAACCAATAATCCATATCAAGTGTCCATCAACCTAAGCCAACTGTCTGATAGGTGTTACCCTCCTCTTTGACCCTAATCTCTAAGAGATGCCACCCTACATCAATTAAAAGGATCAAATCATAAAATTTAAACAAATATGAATAAAATCAATTCCATTCATGATACATAAAAATTGATCATCAACACATTATATCACCATGAATAACTCGATCAATGGTGGAGAGTCACTCACAGGTAGAGCACTCGGTTGTACAACCCACTCCGAGGAAACATCTATTATGGTAGCCTCGGTGGATGTAGCATATGGAAATGGTGGTGGCGGTGGGTGGCGTACGGGTGCATCCACTTTGGATGGATGCAATGGAAGAGGTGGTGAGGGCGCATGGCTTGCAGGTGTAGCCACTAAGGATGCATGGAATATAAAATATGGTGGGGGTGAGTGGTAATGAACCCCCATGGGTTGTACAAGGGGTGGTATAAACCTTTGCCTGGAAATAGGTAACCCAAAATCTATGGTAGGGTGCCAAGGACTAGACTAGTCCTGTAACTGGAGAAAAGGTCAGCAACCTGCATAGATATTAAAAATATTTTTATTAGTATCAAATTGTAAAATTAAACAACACAAATATAACAAATTTGATATTTAAACGATATTTAACTCAACACATGATACCTGTGAAGGTGGTGACTTGTCCATCCCATGTGGAAATTACTTGTCACCATGTGGTACCACAACCTATAGAAACATAAGAACATTATATTTGAGGATGCTAGAAAATAAACAAATCACTACATGTTGAATTTATCAATTGTGACACATAATTGTTTATGTGGTACACCGAATGAATAAGATGCTTCTATTGTTGCATCAGTGATAGAGATAGACATTGATGCATCTATCGGTGTAGAGGGTTTGCTATAGGTATGTAGAAACTACAAAACAACATATAATAAGATATCGAAATAAATACACAAAATACTATATAAATGTATAACGACGAAGAACCTAGAGATAATTAAGATACTAAAATCCTCCATGAAGCTTTGTTGTCCAGTGGCCTCCATGGGCCCATAGAAATTCTCCCCACAACTTGAGAATCTATGAGGCTCACATGAATGACTTATCTATCCATGTTCCCTCTCTTCGTTGCACTCTGTTGTAGTGGTTGAAAGTCCAACCTCTTTGCCAATGTCACCAATAGGCACCTCCTTCTGAGATAGTGCAACAAAACTCCCATGTTGCACTAGACTCCAAGTCGACATTGATACTGATACATGTGCCTACTATATGCCCTTTGCAAAGGGAAAATTATAGGCAAGGGGACTAGGTATTCTCCTAGGAGGACGAGGATCTAACATGGAGTCATTCCTAGCACGTTCTTTGTCCTATGTAGACCCTCAACCCACCCCCTAGAAATCACCAATGTAGAAGTAGTTCACATGGTGACCCAAAATAAATTTTACCCATAATTTCCTCAAGAAATATAAAGGTACCTCCTTGTTATTGTAGGTAGGTTTATCAGGTACCATGAACCATCTATCCATCCAGTTATCAAGAAATTGCGGGTGGATGCACTAGTCCATATAAATATGTTTCTTATTAATAGGTGGTTGTACTCCATATCTAGGATCAATAAATAGAGACATCAAATCTTGTTTTGAAATATTCAAGTCTCTAACTTGGTCTTTATCGAGTCCATTCATGTAATAATCGAACATCCTAGCCTTGTATTCATAAATACTAGTTAATTGACATTGGGCACTAGTAATGGATGATACAATGACGTCCAATGAAACTCAGCTAGGCTCTCTTTTACCTCTTAATTCATGGATAAGAGATCTCAAAATCCTCAACCCCTCATCAATTTGTGTGTTTATGTTTGGTGGTTATGGTGGGTTGGGGTTTTCTGTGCCTTTGTGTGCTTGTGTGGGGTTTTCATTGTTTTTGGGGTTCTATCTTGATTATTTTTCTGCAATTTAATAAGGGAGTTCATATAAATTAGGTCAGTTTTTTAAATAAAATAGAAAATTACAAAAAACATGCAAATAAATAGTTTAAGAAATTTAAAAAAAAAACAAAATAATCAAGCGCACATGCATGCATTATTTTATATTCATAATAGATTTCCTTTTTCTATTATGAACACTATGACAATTTGACATATGAAGAATATGATAGACTGAAAAATGCTTATACCATCAAGAAGGATGATGAAATAATACAATTATTTATATTGAAGGATGAAGACCCTAGAGAAGTGTTTCTAGCGTTTGCAAAGTTCCTAAGAATTATTAAATAAATGAAGGACCATTGTGATGTTGTTTAGACAAGATTCAAGCGAGGAATACAACACAATGATGAAGTTGAAATCTCTTGGAAACATGCAATTTTTTAGGACATGGAATATTTGCTAAAGGAGCATGTAGACATTGTGGAAAATGACAATTCCAATGGCTTGTCACCTGTGAGGAGAATTGTGCATGACATAGACTTGATTATGGGCATGATGTTGTAATCAAGTTGTGTATAAGATGAGTTCCACGAAGAGTAAAGTTTAATTGATAGGTAGCATAGTTCTTGTCAAAGGAATATTGACCATGGAAAGTATGAGCTTGTGTATGGTTTCAATATTGATTACTCAAAATAGGGATGGTTATTGTATAATGTGTATATATAGTCTAGAATTTAATAACATCGCATCCATAAATAGATTTCCTTTACCAAGTATGGATGATTTTATGGAAAATTTGTGTGGCACCAAATATTTTTTTGAGATAAATATGAAGAGCATGTATCATTAAACTATAATTAAAGAAGGTGGTGAATGGAAAATTGCATTCCATACAAAATGACTATGAGTAGTTAGTTATGTAATCTAGGATGACTAGTGTGCCAAGTACAATTGTGGTACACTAATGTAGTTGATGATAATGTTGTTTCTATCACACACTCGTAAGTTTGTAGTTATGTATCTAGATGATATTTTGATATGCAATGAGAGAAAATATGAGCATCTAGAACATCGAACATTGATGTTTGAGACCTTGGTTAAAGAGGAGTTATGAATTAATATGAAGAAGTGTGAGTTATTTAAAACGAAATTGGTGTACCTTGGGTTAATTGTATACCAAGAAGTTTTATGCATGACCTAAACCAAGTAAACATCATTTAAGTTAGGGGCTTTCATTATATTTCAAATTTATACATGAAGTTCATCAATAAATACCATATCATTATCTTAAATATTTTTAGCACATATTTATGAAAAGTGACTTAACATGGATGGAAAATATATTACCATCATATTGCATTTTACTTTTGACAAAACATAGAAATCAAATTGAAGAAGTATTGAAATCCAATGAAACAAAAATTTGTAAAGATACCAAACCTCAAGGATTCCCAAGGCCTTGTGAAGATGGAAGGCATTTTGAGGTTCATTAGTTTATTCAAATGGGCCATGTTGTGAAAGAAAAAAAGAGAAATCAATGATGCATTGTAGTAATATAGGAATTCAATATTCCATACATTGAGAAAGAGATCAAGCACTCAAGGAGAGTAGAAGATACATGCTGAGTTTATTAGGGTTCAACATCTTATGATTATTGTTGATTGGTTTGTTGGGAATTGAAGGCCAAATTGGATATTTCCATTTTTTCATTGTTAGAAGAGAAAGATGTCCATTCAAGTGATAGATAAGGAGATCCATTACCCTATGCACATAGAAGGAGTTTGTTATAGATTCACCCATTGTCAAAGTAAAAACTTACTAGAATGGGAGGAAAAGAAGAGAAATCAAGAAGTCAAATAAATGCCAGTTTTGTGCTCTTCTTGCTTTGAATAGGATTTTTTTAATGTTCCAATATTGGTTTTAGAAATATGATTCCGTGGGAATGGGTACAATCAACGAAATTTGTAAGTAGTATGTCTGGGTTTATTAGTGAAAACTTAGGTCATTTTGAGTATTTTAGTTCAATCCCCTCTAAGTTATTATCATTAATTTAGTGGAGATGCAGAGGTTGTTTTTAAGTTTAATCTCTTTCCCAATTTTTATTTTGTTGGCGCACACATTTTTAAGTTTAATCTCTTCCCAATTTTTATTTTGTTGGCACACACATTGTCACCAAGTGGTTGAGGAGGTCTATTCATTTACCATTTTTCTCATAGTGGTGCTCATTAGGGACAAGGTACATTAAATCTCACCTATAATTTCATTTTAGATAGCCTCAAAACTGCACCTCTCATTTCATTCTTGATAGCGTGCATACATAAAATATCAAAATTTGAAATGCTCAATTTATATGCTATCAGTCTCTATTCGAGGGCATGTTGTTAGATGTAAAGCTTAAAGAAGATTATAAATGTAAGGTTGTACCAAATAAAACTTGACCTAGTTTTCCAAGTATTCGTGAAGCTATTTAATTCTTACCCTGTTGAGTTGACTGTGCTTATGTCATCATTATGTCCATAGTTGTTCACATTTGTTTTCAAAATTGTTATTTATCACATTTTTTTTCTCATGGGTGTCCTTGATGTGAAGGTTTGTAAAGTAACAAATGTATTAAGAAGAACGGAAAGAAGAACATAAACATAATCATAATTATTATGACTAATACTAACAGAAACAATAAAATATAGAGAGAAATAACATTACAAATGATACTTTTATTGATAGAAAGACAAGTTTACTTGTTTCTTCTAAAGGGTAATATTTACAAAATAATTTTCAAAACAAACTTTCCCATACTTTCTACACCTATTTATACTATTTCTATCTCTAGAGAACATCCCGAGGAGTATCTTTCTAGACATTGAAGCTTCTCTTAAGTCTTCTTACATTAGATGTGTTCACATTAATCCATAGATTTTATTTAATAATGTTGATCTTTATTACATAGAAAACATATTATTCTACCTACTTGAGGGGTTAGCGAGGTTAGGTCCCTAACAAGTTTACAAGTTTGAAAAAGAAAATTAGGTGCAATGGAGGAGGGTGTATCACCTCATACATCTCTAAATTATATGTTATGTCATTTACAATTTGCACCTAAGAAATTTCCAACTCAAAAGCAACCATAGAGTAGAGACTTGGCTTCTTATGATGGCTATTTAAGTCTCTACTCTCCTATGCATCCTTAACCTTCAACTAGGCATTGGATATTTTGGATTCGTTGTGCATAGTTTTTTGTTTTGAAGAGCTTAGGTTTTATGGCCTTGCATATCACTGCTTTGTATGCTTTTTTATTTTTGGAATTGTTGCTTTCCCCCTTCTTTTGGGAGTAAGAGTCAAGTACTTCAATCTTTTTTGTTGGGATGCCTTAGGGGATACATTTCTAAGGGAATTGTCTTGTTAAAATTTTTATTTTTACTTCTATGTTTGGAGGTTGAGAAAACTAAATTTGTCTAGCGTGAATGTGCCTTTTCTGCTCTTCATTGAACTTCCTTGTAAATTGATTTTTCAGGCTTCTTTTGAACTAGCTTGTAATGATTTATTTTCATGTTTTTTTCATTACTGTTGTGCATTTAAGAAGGAGAAATTTCAAACTACAGTGCTCGGCTACTTTCCTATACTAACTTGTATTATGGTTTTTATAAAGATTTGATATCATTTAGTAAAACCATTCCCTCTTGGTGTACTCAACTCATGGGTATCTTACCTCTACTCCCTACATACCAATTACAAAAGAACATATACGAGAAAACAAACACTAAAGAGCTCTACTATGGATTGCATTAATATATCAAATACAAACAACATAAAATTGAGTGTTTATTGGAATCAGACAAGCATCATATTGCAACATCGCTTATCAAGAGAACAGAGGCCACCTCCGTCACAGCTATTACAGTTTCAGGGAGCTTCTACAATGTGTTTGAAAGAAAGGTTTACCCATTTTACCTTGAAAATATAAGCGTTCTTTAATTGTTCTAAGTTTTGGTCTTTTTCGATGAAATCAAGGGACATAAATCTGCACTAAATCATTATTTTATGTTGTTTAAAATTCATTTCCAAATGCAGAAATGGATTCAACATCCTGAAAAACCCTGAAGCACTCGAATTATACAAAATTTAGAACTAAAATCTGAGATCCAACAATTTCTCATCGTTTAAACTAAGACAAAAATATATCCGATATATCCAACAATATTTTCAAACACACTGAGTGCTTCTACCAAGGATCCTTTCAGAAAAGATAAAATAGTTTATTACATACTTTTACATTTTTCTTCTTGTGATGAGCATGGCAATCAGGTATGTATCCTTCTCATTTTTCACCAAATCCAAAGATAGAATTACATTGATCATGTCTTTTCGTAGTTCGCTCATCTTACTATAGTTTGGCATGTGAAATTCTAAAATTAATTGAGCATTCTTAAGAATCTTAGATCATGTGTAAATGTAAAATTCATTGAACATCCTTATGACTCAATTAATTAACTTTGTTTCTTATTACACACAATGATCATGAGTTCCACAAATATCAATGTTGGTCATTTTGACTTTATGGGGTTGGAACTTGGGCTATGATTGTCACGAGTTGTGTATTCTTGCCATATATGTCCAAATTAGGACTGTTATTGCATTGAAATCAACCCACATAACATTTAAATCAAGGTGAGCAACCGTTAACCTTTTATTTTTATCATTATTATACCTTTTCCAATAGAAAATTACTCATTATATTAATATATGTCCAAACTAGGACTGTTATTGCATTGAACTTAACCCATAATTGACCTTTTATTTTTATCATTATTATACCTTTTCCAACAGAAAATTACTCATTATATTAAAATATAATTGAGTATATAGGCAAAAAACTTGTCCAAAAGTAAAAAACTGCAACTATCCATGAAAGGAAATATGAATAGTCATCCAAAACTACCAAGCAGGCTGAAGAAAGTATGACGGCCATTACAAAACTCTCAAACCACCAACTGTCCACATTTGATCAACCACAAAAGAGTATAGTAAAAAACATCATTTATCTTTAATTCTTTAGTTGGATCAACCTCAAAAAGGAGCTTAAGATAACTGCAAAGGTGTTCTAATATAGATTTAGGATCAGGGTAGGACCCTCATTTCCTTCTTCCCATTGATTATAAGACATTTTTCCTTCCTGCATGTGGAGATCCTTCTTGGACAATGTATCTTCCTCCTTATTGAATTCTTGATAAATATGAAAGTCGTTGATTGAACTGAAAGATTTGTTGAGATCTATGATTCTGTTCTTCCAACAATCTAAGGAAATTACATGTAATTTCCCTTTGAAATTCAACCAGTCAATTATTATTCTAGAGTCTCCAAACACCTATATATCAACAATATGCAACCGGGATGCCAGAATAAGGGTTGCCCAGACTCCTAACAATTATGCCCTAGTATTGGTACCTGGGCCATAGTTGAAAGTCCATTTGTAAATTGTTTGATCATTGATCCTAATCACCCGCCATGCTCCACTATGTTGACCATTTGAAAGTGTTTCTCCATCAAACCATCCCACAGTAGTGAAATCTTGGAATGATGTCTTAAAGGATCGGGAAGTAGGCACTTTCTTAGCATCTAAAAGTCTATCAATTCCTCCAAGTGACTTGTGTACTACAAAACAGATAGAAGGGCTCCCATTTTTTTAAATTACCTTGTTTCATTCCAATCAAACATGCCAACTAACAATGGAGGGAAAAGTTGGGTACTTTGGCACCTGCTTTATCCAACTTTCATAACAATCATTTAAAGTATTCCCCTTCCATACATTCCTTATATTTAGTCCTCTTAAAATTATATGCCAAACTTGTTGAGTAAAATAGCAATTGACTGTAACACACCCACTATCGTAATTTTTTTTTTTTAATTTTGGGTTAATCTCCCGTACAGGAGAAATCTCCACAAACCCGTA
>SNQJ01S0266612.1:0-11922 GCA_010110895.2 Picea sitchensis | reverse complement strand
GGGCATATTATATTAGTAGTGTTATTTTATTTATGTCGGCTTTAGGCCATTAGTTGTAATTATGCCTCCTAGTCTCCTATATATACCAAGGAGACATTTTCATTTTGAATCATCTTGTACTTGAACATTTAAGTGGGGTAAAAGGAGATTTCCCCCTCGAAGAGGCTTATTATCTTAAATTCTCTCTTTTTCAAGGCGTTGAGTACTTTTTCTAAGGATTTTCTATGTTATATTGATATTTGGTTCTTAACAGGGGGGGTTGGTGGTATATGGTAATAGGTTAGGGGGGTGAGAACCAATGAGGAGGAAACATGTTAGGTGGGCCCAAGGCGAGGAAAACAAATTTTTGAAGCCCACCTTTGTCGATAAAGGTAGGTAGGTCTTGTGGGGGCGAAAGTAAGTGAGAGTCGTCGATCGAGGAAACGTTGAAGCCGCTGGAAGAGATCTGCACGAGGATTAGGTGCTACAAAAAAAAAATCTTGTCACTTGGCCAACTTTGGATAAACAATATGCACCATAAAGAAAAATATTTTCTTTTGAAAATTTTAAAATATCATTTATTTTTCCTATTCTAAACTAACCTATTTTCATCAACTCAGGGTGCATTATAATGTGAAAACCCTATTTAATTTTCTTTGAAGGGAAAAAATCATCTAACCTATCTTTTTAACTCATTAATCCATCTTAAATAATTGGATTAATTGATTCCTATACCTAACTACTTTAGCCAAGATTAGACAGTTTGTATAAACTTATTCTCTAACCTAACAACAACAATTTAAAAATGTTTGATCATGGTTAAACTATATGATTCAAACTTGTTTTTCTTTTGATGCATTTTTCTTGTTTTTCTCTTTTTATTTTATTTTTTTTATTGTTATTTTCTTTTCTTTCTTTTCTTTTCTTTTGTTTTTATTTCTTTTCTTTTCTTTTATACCCTCTTTTCATTTCCATTATTTTATCTTTTTTCTTTTTCTTTTGAAAATCATTTGCAAAATGAAATATTATTTACAACATAAAATCACTGAAGGAGAAATATTCAATCGCCATCTGATACTATGAAATATAGGACTAACAAATGCCTCGTGGAATATTCTAGAATGACAACATACAAGCCTTCCTCGTTGCATCAAAACTACTCCAATGGAATACCCACTTTCATCAGTATCCACTTCAAAAGGATTTTGCAAGTTTTGTAATGTGATAATTGGTGCTTTAATGATATTTATTTTCATCTCATTGAAATACTTATGTTGATTATTCCCCCACTGGAAAATGATGCAGGAGCATCTCTCCATGTCAATCAGCCAGCCATGCCAGCGCACGCATTCAAGGATGAAGAGAGGCGCAGCCTCATTTCAAATTTAAATTTGAATGTAATAAATGTTGTAAGGTTGTTGAGCCATGAGATCGTGATTTGCACAGGCTGTAGATAAGGAGGCCTTTAATGTTTGTAAGGTTGAGATCTAGATCCAATTTTGGAATAGACAACCCATTCAATGTAATTAAATAGGGTAGGTGAGATTGGAGCAAAGAGATTGAAGAGCCCCCTCATGTAAAATATATTTGGATCTCTTTTGTAGGAAGTAGCAAGAAAGGATAGAGTTGAGGAGAGCTAGGAGGTAGCAAGAGAAGGAGCCGAGACCTTGTTACATGTCGTGCTCAGGAACACCTTGTAAAAATAGGCATTTTCCATTAATACAAAACAACAGTTTTTCCTGCATGAATTCTGTGTTGAATGAATGTCTTTGAGAGGTCATTTTATGCTATAGATGTATGTTGTAGGTTTGCATTTGCAGGGAGTCATTTGATTTTTAGGCTTGAGAGGTTCTTTGTGGTTTCATGCCAAGAGGGCATGACAGAGTACTACAGTCTCTGAATACTAGTGCATAGATGCATTTATGAACTCTGGGAATTTAGACAAAAATGTATCGAGGCACAGAAGTTGAAATCATTAACTCAGGGAAGACCTTAGAGGTTGTTGAACACCTCAGGAGGCAAGGTTGTGGAGAAGAACACAGTTGTAGATAGAAAATCTTGTGATTTCTATAAATCTCTGCCAGGTGGGCATCGAGCAGGTGCAAGAGTGCATAGAGGAAGAACTCTGTTGTGAGTTTAGAAGAAGACAGAAGCTCTGAGGAGTTCTGTACAAATCTGCCAGGAGGGCATTGAGTCAGTGCATAGAAAGGCACAGGAAGAGGACTCTGTTGAGATCTGTAAATTTGAAGAAGAACCCATTGAAGGATCTTCACAGGGTTACTGGACACCCTGAAGACTCAGCAATAGGTTGCTTGAGAAGACAGAGTTCCAGGAGGGCATCAGATTCTCCATCTGGAGGAGAACAGAAGAAGGATTTATTTCCTTAGAGGTTTGAGTGATAGGAAATCTCAAAAGGAGTAGCACTTTGTGTGAAAAGACTCTATAGAGGCACAAAAGTCACAGGATCCTTTGAGGATTAGAAACGAGTAAGCTTAGGAGGAGTAGCATTTTTATACACACAGGCGAGAACTCAAAGTTGTGGAGCTTGCAGAGAAAAGGAGCGAAGGTCGAGGCCTTTGGAAACATGGAATTCTTCCAAGTGTAGGAAGAAAGCGCCAAATCTCAGGAGAAGTATAGCTACCGTTGGATCCAGTCAGAAGATCTGGACCATTGGAGTTTTCCTACATCCAAGAAGAAGTAGGAGGAGCGCATAGGAAGGACGGATCTGGACCTTTGAATCTTGATCCAAATACACATTATTCATTGGATCTAATAGGAGTTGCAAGGGGTTTAAAGCCTTTGTGAACGAAGAGTATGAAAGTTTTGAAAAGTGTTGGCTTATCAGGATTTCGGCATTCAGGATATCAGAGGTCTTGAGGACGAGTAGTCGGGACACTCCACATCGAAAGTCCTGAAATAGAGAATTAGATCGTAGTCGTTCGTCTGAGGGAGGACGTGTGTCACGAGATCGTCCATTTCATAGATTCAGGTACCGGGACTCATAGAGGTGAGTATTTTGACTTCGTACCTGGTGAAGTCTCGAAAAGATCTAAGTTTTCCATCCGTTGGGGACACGTGGCAGAGATCGAGGAACTCGTCAGTATTTTGACTACCAGGGTTTCAAGTTGACAGGGGATTGTGTCATTGGGGGTTGCAAAACGTGAAATCACAAAATACAGGAGGACTGTCCATCTTGAAGGGACACGTGGAAGAAATCCATAGTTTTGAAAGATTTCCCGAAAGGAGAGGAAGGTCGGGAAACTGCCAATCGGCATTTCGCAAATTAGTACATCGGGGGTCAAGAGGACAGGAGGTCCATCACTTGGGTTGTGAAACCTAGAAATAAGATCATGGTCATCTGAAGGATGGTCATGTGGGCCAAGACATAGCCCAGGGGGATAAATGTTGAAAATGTGTTTCGGCATTTCGGTATTTTGGTGATCGGGAGATTGCGGGGACAGTGGTTCTCATGACATCAGGATTTAAGGAGTTATGAAACCCAAAATTCATGGTCGTGTACAGAAGACCATGAGCGGGGAAGAAGAAGGACCTGTGCAGAGGCACCATTTTATGTGCATGGGATTCCCCGAAGAGGAATCGAAGAGTCAATCTGACTCAAGGGTAGGAATTAGAATGTTCCTGTAGCGGACCTTGACCCGAGGGTTGGTGGTCTGCGTCATTTCTGGTATCAGAGCTTTGAATCTTTCATGTAGATTTCAGGAAAGGGAAGCTGGAGGTGAAAGAGCACTTTGATACACATCAAGTTGGTATCAGAGTGAGAACTTTGTTTGTATATTGCAGACAAAAGGAGCAAGAAGAAGACATGGTATTGGAAACTCTATAAGGATTGTTTGTAGGTAGGCAACAGTCCATAGACAGTCAGAGAGACTATAGGAAGAAGTTGAGACAATCAAGGTTGCAGAGTGACAACAGATTTTCCAAGAGGGCAGACAGGAACAACAAGATGGCTACTAAAGGCTATACGAGCGCTGGAAGGAAGGACCCAGAGCTGATGAGAAAAGTTGAATGGGATAAAGAACTTGTCGAGATGAGGGCAAGGATGGATGAACTTGCATTTGAGATGAAACAGAATGCCAAGTCGAGATGTGCATATGAATGTCCCATGAGGACGAAAGAAAAATGGCCAGTCAAGGAGTTGATGGCTAGAAGACAACGTAGGTTGTTAAGAGGATGTTTGAGGCATGCTGAAAACCTCAACGGACCTGAGGAAGTGGTGCAGGTATGTGAACCAAAGACTGGGAGAAATCTCGATAGTGAGGATGAATTGGGATCATTTGAAGATCTCAAGGATTCTCAAGAAGACAGTCAGGAAATTCCTAATTTCCAGGAGGGAAAAGAGTTGAGGTCGCTGTGGGATCTCGCAGACTGTCATGAGGACAGCCAGGAAATTTCATGTTGCTAGGAGGGAAATGAATCGAGATCACTGTGGGATCTCATGGACTGCCAGGAGGGAAATAGAAAGTTTCCAATTTGTCAAGAGGGCATGGGAACGAAGATGAGGCTATCTAAAAGTCTCATGGACTTGGAGGAGAGTTAATATCAGCAAGGGATGCTGATAGATGCAGATTCATATGATTTAGCCGACCGTGTGGATGAATATGATGACAATTTAAAAAAAACTTGCACCATCCGAGAGGAGGATCGGAGGAATCTTCTGATGATTGGGGGAATTGAACTATTCCTACCATTTTCCCAAGAGGAGGTAGAAATATGTGTTGCATATGTTGAAACAGCAACAACAGAAGAAGGAAAGCCAGTTGTGACTGTCAAAGAACAATTGGAGCAGGTGTTAGAAGCTTCCCTAGTAAAGGAAGAAAATGAGCATTCCGAGGAATGGCCCAACATTTTTATCCAGGTAGTTGAGAAGACTATAGTACTGAAGCTGGCAATAGAAGAAGAGCAGGCAGATGTAGTACTCACTCCATGGGAGATGGAGCTAGAGATGTTGGAGGATTGGTTGAACAATCTAGAGCAAGAAGAGGAGCATTCTGAGGAATCGCTCAAAGACTTTAGCCATGGAGATGAATTGGTGAAGACTGCAGTACTGAGGTATGCAACAGATGATGAAGAGAAATTCTAGGTTGAGGAGCAACTGGGCGAAGGCAAAATTCAACCAGCAGGAGAACTAGTAGAAGAGGAAGCTGAACAACAGTTCAGTGAGGAGACTGCAGAGATGAAGTCTGCAGCAGAATGGGCACTTAGTTCCACAGATGATGAAGAGGATGGCATGGGAGATCATGGTAATCTGCCCATTTGCAGGGAGAAATTGGAACAGAGGAGACTTCAAAAACAGAGCCATCCACTAGAGCAGTTGGATGAAGTGATCGATCAGATCAGGGAGCTGATGATAGGGTCAGCAGAGACTGTCAGCAAGGAGAAGCTAGGCAGAGAAGCAGCAGTAGCAGCAACAGAAAGGAAGTGGAGCAAGGAGACTCCAGAAGATTGTTTGGGATCCAAGAGGATTTCAATAGATAATATGGGAATCTCGTGAGCAGGAGCTCATGAATTTTTTAGTTGAGGATTATGATGCAGGAGCATCTCTCCAGATCAGTCAGCTAGCCACGTCAGCACACACATTCAAGGATGAAGAGAGGCGCAACCTCATTTCAAATTTAAATTTGAATGTAATAAATGTTGTAAGGTTGTTGAGCCATGAGGTTGTTCTTTGCACAGGCTATAGATAAGGAGGCCTTTAATGTTTGTAAGGCTAATATCTAGATCTGATTTTGGACTAGACAGCTCATTCAATGTGATTGAATAGGGTAGGCTAATGTTTGTAGGGAAGACCTCGAAGATCCCCCTCATGTAAAAGATCTTTGGATCTCTTTTGTAAGAAGTAGAAAGAAAGGATAGAGTTGAGGAGAGTTGGGAGGTAGCAAGAGAAGGAGCCGAGACCTTGTTACAGTCCGTGCTCAGGAACACCTTGTAAAAACAAGCATTTTTCATTAATACAAAACAACAGTTTTTCCTGCATGAATTCTGTGTTGAATGAATGTCTTTGAGTGTTTAGTTTATGTTGTAGATGTATGTTGTAGGTTTGAATTTGCAGGGAGTTGTTTGATTTTCAGGCTTGAGAGGTTCTTTGTGGTTTCATTCCAGGAGGGCATGACAGAGTACTACGGTATCTGAATACCAATGCATAGATGCATTTATGAACTCTGTGGATTCAGACAAAAACGTGTAGAGGCACAGAAGCTGAAATCATTAACTTAGGGAAGACCTTGGAGGTTGTTGAACACCTCAGGAGGCAAGGCTATGGAGAAGAACATAGTTGCAGACAGAAACTCTTGTGAGTTCTGTAAAGCTCTTCCAGGTGGGCATTGAGTAGGTGCAAGAGGGCACAGAGGAATAACTCTGTTGTGAGTTCAGAAGAAGATAGAAGCTCTGAGGAGTTATGTACAACTCTGCCAGGAGGGCATTGATTCAGTGCACAGATAGGCACAAGAAGAGGACTCTATTGAGTTCTGTAAATTTGAAGAAGAACCCACTGAAGGATCTTCACAGGGTTACTGGACACCTTGAAGACTCAGCAATAGGTTGCTTGAGCAGACAGAGTGCCAGGAGGGCATCAGATTCTCCATCTACAGGAGAAAGGAAGAAGGATTTATTTCCTTAGAGGTTTGAGTGACAGGAAATCTCAAAAGGAGTAGCACTTTGTGTGCAAAGACTCTGCAGATGCGCATAAGTCACGGAATCCTTTGAGGATTCGAAAGGAGTAAGCTCAGGAGGAGTAGCATTTTTATATGCACAGGCGAGAACTCAAAGTCGTGGAGCTCGTAGAGAAAAGGAGAGAAGTTCGAGGCCTTTGGAAACTTGGAATTCTTCCAAGTGCAGGAAGAAAGCGCCAAAGATCAGGAGAAGTACAACTGTCGTCGGATCCAGTCAGAAGATCTGGACCGTTGGATTTTTCCTATGTCCAGGAAGCAGCAAGAGGAGTGCATAGGAAGGGCGGATATGGACTGTCGGATCTTGATCCAAATACCCGTTAGCCATTGGATCTGATAGGATTTGTGAGGGGTTTAAAGCCTTCATGAATGAAGGGCACAAAAGTTTCGAAAATCTTTGGCTTATCGGGATTTCAGCATTTAGGATATCAGAGGTCTTGAGGATGAGAAGTCGAGACACTCCACATCGAAAGTCCCGAAATAGAGAATTAGATCGAAACCGTCCGTCTGAGGGAGGATGCGTGTCATGAGATCATCTGTTTCGGAGATTTAGGTACTGGGACTCACACAGGTGAGTATTTCGACTTCGTACCTGGCGAAGTCCCAAAAATATCTGAGCCATCCATCCGTTGGGGACACGTGGTGGAGATCGAGGAACCCGTCGGTATTTCGGCTACCGGGGTTTCAAGTTGACAGGGGATTGTGTCATTGGGGGTCGCACATCATGAAATCTTGAAATGCAGGAGGACCATCCATCTTGAGGGGATGCGTGGAGGCAATCCAGAGTTTTGAAATATTTCCTGAAAGAAGAGGAAGGTCAGGAAATTTCCAATCAACATTTCGCATATCAGTACATTGGGGGTCAAGAGGACAGGAGGTCCATCGCTTGGGTGGTGAAACCCCGAAATAAAGTCGTGGTCATATGAAGGATGGTCATGTGGGCCAAGACATAGCCCAGGGGGATAAATGTTTAAGATGTGTTTCGGCATTTCGATAATTCAATGATCGGGAGATCGCGGGGATAGTGGTTCTCATGACATCGGGATTTAAGGAGTTGCGAAACCCAAAATTCATGGTCGTGTATAGAATACCGTGAGCGGGGAAGAAGAAGGACCTGTGGAGAAGCACAATTTTATGTGCGTGGGATTCCCCGAAGAGGAATCGATGAGTCAATCCGACTCAAGGGTAGGAATTAGAACGATATTGTAGCGGACCTTGACCCGAGGGTTGGGGGTCTGCGTCAAAAACTCCTTCCACTTGGAGTGGTGCAACTACCACTTAAAATGAAGCTATGAACTTCTACAAGTACTATGATGTCCCAACAAAACTCCTAACTTTAGTGACATTTGTAGGAACAAATCATTTCATGATGGCCACCATATTTTTGGGATCTATCTTGAGCTACCCTCCATCGATCACATACCCCAAATACACCAAAGAATACTGAGAAAACTGACATTTCTTGAGGTTATCCAGAAGCTAGTTCTTATTCAAAGTCTATAACACCTGCATGAGATGTGATGTGTGCTCCTCCTAGGTACTATTAAAAACTAATATATCTTCCAAATAGACTATAACAAATGAATCTATATATGGGCATAATACATCATTCATCAATATCATAAATGTAGTTGGTGCCTTACATAAACCAAATGGAATGACCAATTATTCATACAAACCATTCATATAAACCAAATGTATTGAAGGTAATATTTTAGGTGTCTTTTTCCTTGACACATACCTGGTGATATCCTGATTTGATATCCAACTTGGTGAAATATTTTGCATGTTGCAACTGGTCTAATAGATCATCGATCATGGGAAGAGGGTACCAAGTTTTTAGTGTATTATTGTTCAATGATATGTATTTGATACACATTCTCCAAGCCCAATCCTTGTTTGGTACAATTATGATAGGTGACCCATAAGGTGAGATGCTTGGTCGAATCACACTTTTCTCCAATAGTTGTTGCAATTGTATCTTCACTTTGTTTGATTCCAAAATGGATTATTTATATAGCCCAATATTCAGAAAAGGGGAGCCTAGAAATAAATGTATTTCATGCTCCACTTTCCTTTTGAATGGTAGCCCCTTAGGCTCTTGGAACACTCCTATGTATTCTTGTATAAACTCCTCCAAATGATGTTTCTTA
Organism: Picea sitchensis; assembly: GCA_010110895.2. Classification (NCBI taxonomy): domain Eukaryota; kingdom Viridiplantae; phylum Streptophyta; class Pinopsida; order Pinales; family Pinaceae; genus Picea; species Picea sitchensis. The sequence goes on along the minus strand of SNQJ01S0266612.1, from coordinate 3,104 downwards.
TCTTTTGTGCACCCCTCCATGGATGCGTTTACTCATATTGACTCATCATGCAATTGATTTTATCTTATGAAAAGTAAAACATATTTCTTCTTGGAACTAATCAACTTTTTGGCTTGGTTGGAGCTTACCAATGAGATGTTTGATTTAAATTTGTGTGCATTGATGATGTAGGACTTCCCATCCTTGATTATTTAGTATGGGTTGGCTCTCCATGTGAATATTTCATCCATCATATTCATGTAGGTTCTTCCAAACACTACTCCACATATGTCAAGGGGTACTATGTCTAATTCCACTTCATCAATAAAATCAACACTTACAACAAATTTAATCTTCCACTGCTTCATTACCTTGATCTTTGCATCCTTTTTTACCCATCCCAGTGGACATGGGATAGGATGATCAAGAACCTCCAATACAATATTGATTACTAGATCCACTTCTATGAGATTATCCTATGGGTAGGAGTCAAACAAAGCATTTATCTTGGTATTCTTGACCTAGATCTTGAAGAGTTTGGTTATCTGCTTATATTTATGGTAATGAAGGATACTCATATTCACCTCCTTCTGCATTGATGTGTAGACAATATTTTCATCCACATTGGATATACATTCAACCTAATTGATATAATTTGTGGATAGATGATTATTTTTCATTGCATCCTTCATGGGATTCTTCGTGTTCAACTCAAGATGTAGTTTCCATCACTTTTCCTCAGTGTTCCCATTAATATTGGAATGGTTACAATGATTTCTAGAATCCTTGGATTGATGTGTAATGGATTCCATCTTCTTATAATTTTATCCTTTCCACTTCTTCTTCCCCTCCTGGGAAGCTTCCTGGTGCTCTTTTTTCTTGGAATTGCTTGGCTACCCTTTCTTATGGCCTACATTTTATGTATATTGTGCCTATACACATGACTCGTCCATTATACTTGTCTTGAAAATTGTCACTTGATTTCGTAGATGACTATGTAGACCCCACAAAATTCTTGGGAATTGAAAATTCCAAATTGGTTTCAACCACCATGTTGGTGGTTTTTTTATTCCTTCCAAAGTCAAGGACTTGTATCCACTTTGGGATCATAGTATCCAAAAGGTTTTAGTGACTAGATAATTTTATCCTCTTCTTCGTTTAGAATTATACTAAATATTCTAAGACTATCTACATAGGATTTCCAAACGTATATGTAATCCTTATTTAGTTCTATCTTTCTCCATGAGAACCATTAATGTTGGAAGTTCTACATTCCCAGACAACATGCAATATGTTGCAAGTTATATAACCATTTGGATCTAAGGTCATGAATGAAGGGTAACTGTAGTATTTGTGATTCCTTTCTACTAATACAAAATTTAATGCCCATCGAGACTTTATCCCCTTTTCTTACATGCCAAATAAACCATTTCCTTATTATGGGAAAGGATGAAATTGTGGATTTCTAAATAATCAAGAAATTGTGAGATATTTTTATCAAGGAATGAACCCATTCCTTAATGGAGATAGGAGAAATATATTTTTCCTTTATAATTTGAACCAAAATTCCCTAAACCTACAGGATCCTCCAAAAATTCTTAGCAATGAGATATTTTTATAACACAAATAGATTTTCTAGCTCCCGTTCTACTTGAAATTTAGAAATAGTAAGTATCTTCCAGGATACCAATGCCATACCTTTCTTTTTCATAGGTATGGACTAGATGAAATGATATAAGAGTTATGTAATTCACTTAAGGACTCCCTTTAGGTTCCAAGAAAGGGAAATCCAATAAATAGTAATGGCCTTTAGGATGGGTTAATCAAGACTCATTTCCCTCCATGGGAAATCCAACTGTTGCACTAATTGTTTTTTTTTTTCCACTCTTGGATATGAGACACTTCTAGTCACCCTTGAGGTATAGTTTATCCTTTAAATGGAAACCAATATATTTGAATCATGTGTCAAAAATTGTTACATGAAATAAGAATATTTGATTTATATAGAATTTCTCATCCTCAAAGAAACCTCAATATGTTATAATTTATTTGGATGGGTTTATCGTCATTCCCATGGATGCACAGAAAAGATCCATGATATCTTTGAGTTTATCGACCATCATTTTGGAGCCATAATAGAATATAAGTATGTCATCAACAAAAATTTAGTGAGAAACATGACAAGAGTTTCCTATTAAACTACCTTTGAAGGTGTTGTAGAAAAACTCCCCTATGGACAGGTGAATATCCTCTTGGATTCTATACCCCTATACCAAGAAAGAAATATGTTAACATTGGACACTAATATCCCTTTGAAAATAATTACCTAATCAGAAAGAGAAGGAGAAGAAAGAAAGTGTGATGCACCTTATTCCGGTGTTTGTCCTCTCTACTCCAATTTGATCTTGATCCCTGATCTCCTTGGCACCGTTCGACACCTACAATGAAATGGAAAACAAGAAGACAAAGAAATCCTACTCTACTCTATAAGATTAGTCTAATCAAATCCATATATAATAGACAACATATGTGAATATACACAGATTAGAAGGGAATAGGCCAAGCATATATTAATGAGAACTCAAAAGAGATACTTACAAATCGTAGATGAAGTCGTAGCAGCAGCCTCTCCAAGTCCTCCTCGTCCAACCCTTTCACAAAGCTCCCAAAATCATAGGTTTGATATCCTAAAGGTTTCTCCCAAGACCATAGGTTTGATACCTCAAATTTTCTTCCTCCATCTCCATGGAAGGCCCTCAATATATAGGATTTGGAGGCTTAACCACCATGGAGAGGATCACTCATCAGATCCACTAAAAAGGGATCTCTAAGATATTTAGGGAGAAAATATCTCTTAAGGATTTTAAGGAGGAAATATTTCAACCATCCATGAGATCCTCCACCTTCCATAAAAAATAGGAAACAAAATGTGAGGTGGATTCTCACACTTAATTAATTTCTTTTTCATGAATATTAATAATAATTCATGTGCACTTGGTATTTTGGCCTTCATGTAATATATCCCTCTTCCTGTAATGATCGCAAGCCAAATTCTTTCTTGGAATCACTAACTACTACTAATTTATTGAGTTATTAAGTGCATACAAGATTCATCAACACATGGA
>SNQJ01S0266611.1:0-11922 GCA_010110895.2 Picea sitchensis | reverse complement strand
CCTATATTTAATTCTTAAGATACCACCTCGAACCCCTTTGGGTCGCTTGGCCACTCACTGGGATACAATGTTCATCCCATCCCTATGGCTTCTAGTCCATTTTATTATGGTATTCCTAACTTCACTTCACATTTTTTGAACTCCATTGCAACTGCTAGCCCTAATGCTAGCATTGGGCTTGGGGGAAGTACACCTCTCTACACTCCTTTTTCATTTGGTGGATCTCCAAATCCCTCAAATGACTCCTAATATGGGGGTTATCACTGATTTTAACCCTAGGTCCAATCCTCGTACTTCTGGGTGGAATAGTCAACCTGGCGAACAAGCTTCAACTCAAGTTCCTTCCAACAACCCCACCTCCTCGGTGAATATTCCAAACAATACATTTGGCATGATGAATCTGCCTTTATCCTTTGGTTTCCAACCTTGAGAAGGTCAGTTTCAAACTTTGGGAAACCCCCAACCCGGATCTAATCTGGCTGTGGGAAATTTCTATAACCCTCAACAGAACATTCCAACTGGAATGATACCCAACCAACCTTATATGAATCAACCTGGAGGAGGGCCTTATAATGTCGGACAGGGCCATGGTCTTTACCAGAACCCTGGATGGCCTACAAATCCGCAAGCACAATCTTTCCTGGGATCTTGGGGCCAGATGTCACAACCCCGTATCCCTTTTCTGGCGACGCTTAATTTGTCAGATTTGTCTAAGTTAATGAATGACCCTATGAGTCATGATCCTACATTTTCCCCAGTCCCCACCAAACTTCCTTCAGACATCTTGATGTTCGAGGGTAAGAATGGAGAGGATCCTGGTGCTAATGTCACTACCTTTCACCTTTGGTGCTGATCAAACTCCCTTAATTACAATTTTATTCTTTTGATATTATTTCAACGCACCCTCATCGAAGCTATTGTGAAATGGTATATTAGGATACCTAGGGGAGCGTATTGGACCTTTAGTTATTTGGTGATGGTCTTTATTAACCACTTCCAGTTGCCCATTCATTATGATGTGGACTAGAAATGTTGTATACTTTATGCCAAGATACCACCACTCATATCTCAGACCATATCTAGGAGTGGCATAGAAGAAAGAGGTTGAGTAAGACCCCTATACCCCTGACATTTCTTTTAGAATAGTTTCTTAAGTATTTTCACGCTCCTATCTCGAAGGACGTTGTTACTTCTAGGGTTACCACTGAGGAAGATGTGATATTTAGGGCCCAATAGTTATATTTGATATATGATCAATATGGGATGTTATACCACCTTCTTCCCAATGCACCGTGGTCTACTTACGACCCTAGGAAAAAGCTTGGACCTCATGCCAATGGAATTATAGGTTCCGCCAATGTAAAGTTTGTAGAATCTGTGACAAACCAGTTGAAAGAGTTGTCTTTAAGCCAGTATGCAGAAGGGCCAGCTTCATCTGCATCTTCCAACCCCACTCAGTCGGTGGATGTACACTCTGTGCAATCATCGGCCAACTTGAATGGTATAGGTGGAAGTAGAGGTAGTTGATGCACCTCTTGATTATAACCTATTACTAGGTTTCAATTCAACTTATTCCATGATCATCGTTGTGTCGTCTGTCTTTCATACTCTTTGTTTTCCTCATGAAGGGAATATTGTGATGATCGATCAGTTATCCTTTGTGTACTCTAGTCCTAATGCATCCCTTGGACCATTGATCCTTTTGATTGGTATTTCTCAGCCAACAACTGAGAATATCGGTGTCAGAATGTATTCTTCCCTTATGGGTACTTTCAAATTCTTGGCACCGAGCCATCACATTTATTCCATGTCTAGTAGGTCCGCCTCGACAGGGAGGTCCAGTCCTTTATGCACATCTTATTTCAATGATCTGTGGACGCTACCTACCCTGACTTCATCCTATGAAGGTCAGTCACATGCTAGGATGTCCATGACACTATAAACAACATAGATTGCATATCAAGTTGTTCTTGACTCTTCTGTTGATCCTAATCTTGTTCCCTCGCCGGCGGACGAGGAGGATCTCGTGTCTAGGCCCGTGTGGGCCAATTCTTTGTCTTGTTCATATGATTTCCTTTATGGGACTTTTCCCTCGGATGAAGCCATCATCAAAGCCATAAATGGTTTTGACAATCCTTGGGATGACATGCATCACCATTCTTATTTTCTCCCATAGCTTGAAAGAATTGAACAAGATGAATTTCGATCTACTTTGAGTGAGATAGTCAGTCACACTGTAGTTCCACTTGATACACACGACATTTATTCCGAAGTAAATATGGTGAGCATTTCTTCTACCGTCATGATCGACATACCGTCATGATCGACATATCTCGTACACATTCTAAGGTTGAAAATGTAAATATCGATGCAAATTGTTCACCAGAAGAAATATTGATCTACACTGATCTCTTCAAGGAATTATGATATGTCATTTCTTAGTCCTATGAAGAGATTCTAGGGATCGAATGTCATACTGTCAAACATGAGATTATAACTTATCTAGATGCTAAACCTATTCGGCAATGTCTTAGATTTGTTAACCCTCGTAAGGCCAATGCTATTAAGAAAGAGGTGGAGAAGATACTTAACATTGGCTTCATCTGCCCGGCTCCCTTGACCGAATGGCTATCCAACCTTGTTCCTGTAGATAAGAAGCAAGAAACGATCCGCATATGTATGGATTTTTGTGACCTGAACAAGGCCTGTCTGAAAGACAACTTTCCCACACCTTTCATCGATCAGATTCTCAACAAGTGTGTGGGAAGCGAAGCATTTTCTTTTATGGACAGATTTTCAGGATATAATCAAATTCAAATCAAACCCAAGGATCAACAAAAGATGAAATTTATTTGTCCTTGGGGTACTTTTGCATACCAGAAGATGCCTTTCAATCTTAAAAACATCAGAGCAACATTTCAACGTTCCATGACTTTCCCTTTTCACGATATAAAGCACATAGTCGAAGCTTACCTTGATGATCTTGCAACTCACTCTCGCAAGAGAGAAGATCACGTTATTCACCTTCGGCTTGTTTTTGAAAGATGACGTTACTATAGAATCTGGTTGAACCCTTACAAGTGCATCTTTTTCATTAAGTCTAGTCATATTTTAGGTTTTCTATTTTCTGAGACTGGTATTATGGTAGATCCACTTAAGGTTGAGGCAATACTTCGGTTTCCCCCCCCGCGCACGATTGGAAAAATTCATGGTTTACAGGGGAAAGCTAACTTTCTTCATAGTTTTATAGTGAACTATGCCACTATCACTAAAGGTTTCATGTGTCTTTTGAAGAAGGACACCCCTTTTATCTGGGATGAGTGAGGCCAAGATTCCTTCGATGCCTTGAAAAAATATTTGGTTTCGGCACCTCTACTGAAGCCTCCTAACTACAATAGATATTACTTGCTTTATATCATTGTGTATGAAGATACGATGGGTATGGTCTTGGTTTAGGAGGATGATGAGCTCCATGAGAACATCATCTACTATCTTAGTCAAACTTTACTCGGTCCTGAACTTAATTACACTCAGGTTGAAACGCTAGCTTTGGATTTCGTTCATGTAGCCTAGTATTTATGTCATTATAAATTAATTTGAAAGACTATTTTGGTTGACGATGTCAATCCATTTCAATATGTCCTAACCTGACATATCATAGGGGGAAAATATAATAAATGGATTGTCATTTTACAAGACTTTGATATCGATTTTTCTTCTGCAAAATCCAAGAAATCCCTTGTATTTACAGAGTTGATATCCAATTTTCCACAATTAGATGAGGACGTTATCCATGTTGATTCATTTGCATATGAACAAATCATTCTCTATCTTCAGATTTTGATGTTCCCTCATCATCTCTTGCGAGATGATCGACGACATATAATATACCAAGCTAAGAAATATACTATCGTTGGTGACACTTTGTATCGTTGAGGAATAGATGAAATCTTGTGTTGTTTTTTAACTCATGGAGAATAGGAGTCTGTTCTGAACAATTTCTAGAATGGGGCTTGTGGCGGTCATCCATCTGGGCTTGCGACAACCCAAAAAATATTGCAAGATGGTTATTTCTGGCCTAGTATCTTTAAATATTGTATTGAAGCAGTTAAGAAGTGTCACCCTTGCCAGGTGTTCACATGGAAAATGCACTCGCATCTCGCCCCTCTTTATCCAGTCATTACCCTCGGTCCCTTCACCAAGTGGGGGCTGGACTTCGTCGATTACAACCCAAATTTGGTTGGCGGGCATAAAAACATTATCATGGTAGTCGACTACTTTACTAAGTGGGTCGAGGCCATGCCTACAGTTAAATATCATGGGAATATTGTATCCTTCTTCGTATTCAATCAGATTATCTCCCAGTTTGGTATCCCAAGTGAGATTATCATTGACCATGGAAGTCACTTTCAGAATGAGATGATGGAAGAACTATCAGCTAAGATGGGGTTTAGACATGGTCATTCTTCTCCCTATTATCCCCAGGCAAATGAACAAGTAGAGGTTGTCAAGAAGTCTCTCAATACCATTTTGAAAAAAACTGTCAATTAGAGTAAATTCAACTGGAACATCATGCTCTATCCTGCACTCTAGGCATATTGAACCTCGATCAAGACTTCCACCATATTTTCTCATTTCCAATTAATACACGGCATGGAGTCGATTTTACCTATTGAATGAAAAATCCCTTCTCTTAAGTTGGATGTCATGCTCCTACTTGACATTTATGATATCGAAAGACGCCTTGTACACATAGAGAGTCTCAATGAGCAACATCGAAATGCTTTTATGGATATTGGGGTGAATAAATGACGTGTCAAGGTCCAATACGATAAGTCTTTTCTCCTCGGTTGTACGTCGAGGGTGAATTGGTCCTATTGTATGATAAATCCAAAGAAACATTGGGGGAAGACAAGTTTAAACCCATGTAGCATGGTCCTTACATCGTGCGATGTGTTCTATGAAAAGAAGCCAATGAGTTAGAATATTATGAATGGAATAAGTTGGTTGAGCCCAGAAATGGGCTCTACTTGAAAAGATATTACACTTGAGCCCCAGGCTTGGGCGCAACTCTCTGTATACTAAAATAATTTAATGTATATATCTCTTTTGTTTTCATATTCGGGTTGCTTATCGAGTTTTCACTTGGTTGACAGATGTCACCGATGTCGTCGGTCTAGTTAGGATTCACAAATGGGGCCAATCATCACATACAGAACTTGGATTTCACCGCTTGGGTGGTTTACTCACTCGAGGGTCTACTGGTGTCTTCAGGAGGCATCTGCCTAGGGTCATCCATGAATAATGTGGCTGAAGACAATGTTGTTATAGAAATTTTGCGTGATGCTATATCGCATGCATTCATTCATTAGAAGTTCGCCTAGATTCCTAGTTAGTAGTACATCAGGTTAATGGTCGTTACCTCATGCGTGATCCTACTTTACTTCGATGATTCCTACGGGTACGTCTTTTAGAATGACAATTTGATTTTATTACGTATTATCATACTCCTAGGAGTTGTAATCATTTATCTATTTCTTATGATAATTTTGTTTTAGATTGGAATTTGTCACATAATTAAAAGAAAATAAAACCATCTAATCAATGTACACATTATAAAATATAAGTAAAGTCGAATATCATTTTTTTTATATTTCAAAAAATACGGTGTTTATAGTACAAAATGGGGATAACACCCGCAATACACGTATACAACTAGTATTACAATATCCCACGACATCTACACTTGTGGCGTCGGATGTGTGTCATGGTAGAAAACCACGACATTTGCGAGACGCTGAAAGAGTCATACCCATTCCCTTGGTACACCAACCACATGTCGCTACATGGCTTCAAGTAGATCCACTACCTAATCCATGGGTATCCTTTGAGTCAAACGCGACAGGTTTCCTTGCACGTTTTGTAGGACCCTCTCAGATTCTCCTCCCACCACCTCGTCTCCCCAATTCCTCCATCGATGTCGAGGGAAACCCTCTGGACATCGTGGACCCATGTCTGCAACACACAAATGTCTAGTCAATAATTGAGCACCATCCAAAAATATTTTTTTCCTAATTATACAAAAATACAAAAAAATGAAACATGTAAAAAACTTTTGACATACCTGTGTCACCGTAAGTGAACCCTGGTGGAATTGGCATGTATGTATCTCCTCTGAAGTCGATCCCCTCCTAGGGATAGTTATTCAGAGTGATGACCTGTCACTGCCAGTAATAGAAGAAGTCCTCGTTGTAGGGTGTTGAAACTCTACCCCCCCCTGTTGCCTCATAAACTCGGTCCACTGTTCCATGGATAGATCACAAGGTCCCCTAGGAAGAATATCAAATCTAGGTCCCAAACCTAGAAACTACTCGAAAACGAAAATGCACAATATGGAGTCAAACCCAAAATTTATTTTACCCCCCTGTTTTCACTCTGTCAACTGGCTCTTCATATTTTCTAGTAGTGAGGTACAGCAGTCATACACTGTGGGTCTCACACATTGTACTGCATAAAACATGAGCATCCTTGATTCCTGGTGCAGTGAGGCCAAACCTGTGATCCTGGTCAATACTAGGAAAATGATATTCAGACTGAGCTTGTTTATTTCCTAGATATGACTTGACTCCCTACCGTAGGAGTCCCTGCTACACAATGGGCATATATATATTCATCTATCTTCATCCCGCTACCCGCTCCTTGTGATTTGAAGTTTACAACCTCCCCCCAGTTTGATAAACCAGTTAGAAATTAAATGTCATCTACTTCAATTCTCAATGGTTTCCGATTGAGATTGAAGCTCTCACTCTCAGGGTCCCTGTAACCCACCAACATCTACAACATCCTCACCTGGGCTCTCATTCCTTTGAGCACCCAAAAATTATACAAACCACATCGCTTTAAGGCCATTTGGGCCCCTGGATCTTGATCTACAGCAACATCGACCTCCTCATGTTTTATCTCTCTCCATTCAAGAACCATCCTGTCAAAAACAAATAGAATTTTGAGTTAGAACCCTTCATTTTTATCATTTGCGTGCATGTATGCAGCCTCCTTTGCATACAGTGTCATGTAGGTCTCACTATTCACCCCTTGTAGTTAACACATGAGAATATACCTCATCTTACAAGCGACCTAACCGGATCCAACCCGCGTACACCAAAATCTACAGTTTGCACCCGAAATAACTAAAAAATTAAGACCTTATTCAAAATTCTAATCTACTGAATTTGAAGAGGAAGAGAACAAGAATTACCTAATCGAGATGACTTGTGATTTCATCGCTTGATTCTCCCGCAATCGTCATTTGAATCTTGCAGGTATGTTGGTCCAATTTCCACTAGTTGGGTAAAAAATCAAAATGGTATAGTAATTTTTTATTTTGTTACTATGTATAAATTATTTTTACCCACTTGCTATAGTTTTCAGCCATGTTTTCAGTTAATGGACTAATACAAAAGTGGATCGAGTTCGTTTTTGTAGTTTCAACCAGAGATTCTTGCATATTTCAATGTTATGTCGATTGTTTCTCACCTCAGGTAGGTATGTTCATTACCCAACATATACGATAGGTATCCATTATGTTATGCATTTTATCATTATCCTATAATTGTCACTTTTCACGCCCTAGGAATGAACCCATTTGTTGTGACACAGAACCCTCCATCTTCTATAAATTTGTGTTGTTTTTCAAGTGGTAGAGACTTAACGAACATGGGTGTCCTAGATAGATCCCCTACTGCATTTGGTTCCCATGCGGATATTTTTTCAATAGGACCAGGAGTCCCTCACAAATCACACTTGAATTTATGATGAGCCTCATTTCTCATTCATAAACATGCGACTTTATACCCCGTGGACTCCCAAATGAGTTTAATTTAAGATCTTTTCCAACTCGTCTAAAATAGGAAAATATTGTTGAGTGATTTGTCCTTTTCACACTCGTTAAATTGGTTTCGAAAGGTCGTGAGTCTTAATCTCTTTTCCAACTCATTATCAAAAAATGAAAATATCACCGAGTGAACTTGTCTCTTTCAAACTCGTAAAACTGGTTTTGCAAAGATGTCTATTTGGCACAAGTTTATCCATTTTTCACACCAAGTAGACTAAAATACATAAAAAAAGATATTTTTAGGCATTAAATTGTGATTTCATCTTATTCCCTTGCTTGCAGTATTGAACCTATAGTCGGTTCTAACTTTTCATTATAGACTATTTTCCTCAACAGTTTGCATCCTCAACCAAGCAGAGCCTTGTTTATATCCTTCGCAATTTGACGCCCTATACCTAGGAGGAAACATTCCCCTGAGTGTCCATCTCCCGCATGAACCTCCCTGCATTGATCATAGGTAAGTTCCACTTCTAGAAATATTTTTTCTTACTTTTGACACTCATTTCCTCCTCTTTATCATAGCATTCATTTGCCTATGAAAAAACAAAAAACGACGGGCAGGAAGGGAGTATTATCTTGTATCGACAACAAGTGTGTTGCATCTTAACAAAGTACAAAGTTATTTCAGTCCATCCATCATAATTTTGGGATTAGCATGGCCTTAGCAAGCTGATCTCATTACAAATTCTTCTCTACCAACTGGTTACTCTTCCAGTCCCTATAGATAATTTCATTGATGCCTCTTGCATCTCATGGTTTGATCATTGGGTCTATGCTATCAGTTTCCTCCATATGTCTCATGCTCTTGTTCAAAGGAAGTCTATCAACTTGTGTCGGCCACTCATCAGAACTCTTGACTTTTCATGTTGGCCATACCCTCAGTTTGTCTCAGAATCACATGATATTGTAGTACTATCATGCACCCTAGCCCTACTTTCATCATTGGTAGGTAACCTTGAACCCAACAGTCAACATGTCATCATTGGTTGTTGACTGGGTGGTTTCCCTTGTGTTCGACAACAATACATTTATTCACACACTAGGATTCGTGCAGTGACTTGGATTCCATTATCCTTATTGGTGGTTTCCTCGCCTTTGTTAGTAGTTTTCATCATTGGGTGCTATTGAAAAGGTATTTTTCGTGTACCTCTTTCACTTGGAACATGCAAAAGACGCACAGGGTTGTTGGTTCGTTAACATGTTCTTCGTCCGATTTCCACCAAATCATGAAGCTCCTGTTTTGTATCTCGTGCTGACTGATGAGAGATGCCTTAATGCTCTCCTTTCAGCATGTCTCTTTCCATCGAATTCATCCCATTTATTCTGGAAATGAGACCTAGAGTCTTATGAGTACCTTGAGACTTGCAGTCATCACTGACAATCTCTCTCACCATTAATAGATGAGAATACACCAATGACTCATGATCGATGGATTCTTCAGGTGTTCGAGATTGAATACTCTATTGACACTTGTAAGAATGTACTCAGTGCCTTGTTACCTACTTTCATTATAGGCAGGTTGTCTCGCGATTGCTAACGGTATACATCAATGACTAGTAATCAAATGAGGTATCATTGTGTTCGACCTCAACTCCTTTATTCACATGATGTAGACTTGCACCTTTGGCGGATTGTGTAGAAGACTTGAAGACATCACCATATGGTTGTAGCTCCCCTAAGTTGTTTCTTCCTTTTCATTAGACCAATACCTATATGACTTCAGTGATCATGGGAGATCATATTGTACTCCATGGTATACAAACATCTTCAGATTGGTTTTGAGACTTGTTCTACTGGGCCTTGTTCGTGACTATGATATCTATTGACATGTAACCGCATTTGTATTTTCTTAGTCATGGCCACAAAAACGTGTTTGGTATATTTTCACATGGATCTGTAGTGTATTTTGGCAGCCATGTATGAAAATTCAGTGCAGAATGTAATGAGATATTCAGTTCTTCTAGTTGGTTCCCTACCACTCCACTTCTGGGTTATTAATAATGTATTTCAACCATCACATATACTCCTCTCACCTCACACATTAAGCGACATTTGTTAGAGAAAGATTTGCCTCACCCTATGCAATATTGTAGAGAGGGCCTTATTCCATTTCCCTATGTAGACTTATCTTCCCTGTTACTAAATTCAAGTGACAAAAATATAAATTTTTCCACTTATACACATCTTGCACCCTATACAACAAGCGTATGCACAGGCTGCTCCACTACAGCCCGCGTACATTGGGATTTGTGCCAAAAAATAATAATTAAATGTCCAGTTTCCGTTTCACGACAAGAGATCTCTGATACTTGGCCTTCCATATACTAGAAACATTCTGACTCAGCCCTTCAGTTGCATTTTGAAGGCTATAAAGAATCCAATTCTGAGTTGGGGAAAAAGGAGAAATAATTCAACTTTGAGAGAAAAGTTACTCTGGAGAAATTATTTACTTCATATTGAGTCTGCATCCCTTTTTCCTTTAAGTCTGAAAGAAATGTTCATTCCCCAAGATCTTCCCTTATTGATGGAGAACCTCATTATCTCCATTATATGAGCTTGCTTTTGGTGGAGGCCCAGCTAGAAGGAACTCAGTTTCTCGGTTCCGAATCGTGCCGACACAAAAGTCTGTAATATTTTCACTTCTTCTGATCATTTATTAATAGAAATACTCTCTTCCCGCACAATTGATGTCTTGCAAATATATGAATTATTATCCATGTGTTTATTTGTTATGTATATTGATGGATTGTTCTATATAATGTGATGACCTTTTATATTGCCACCATATAATTTTTTTGATTTTTTGTTGAGAATGGCTTGGTCATAGGGCTAGCCCCACATGACCAAGTCATAGTCTGTGGACTGTGACTTCTCCATGGGGGGATAGCCTTGTGGCCAAGCCATTTCCATTCCCATGTCTTGGCCACAAGGCTCACCCCCTACGGCCAAGTCACAAGGAAAATAACTAATTTAATTTAATTTAAAATAAAAATTAAAGAATTAAACTACATACTAAAAGAATTAAAAATTACATAATTAGACTTACCTGCAGATCTGACTGCTCATTCACCCGTAGGACCGCACACCAAGATGACCGCGGCAACACCTCCTCAAAAACACGTCTGTGCTAACACGTCCTCACCAACACATTCGCGTAGATTATCACTCACTCACTCAAAAACCCACTCACACTCTCCAAGAGCTCAAAAAACCATAACAGTCACGATGTGAGGTAAATAGATAAACAATGTTTCAATCGAAAGAATGTTTCAGACAAAAGCGTTTTTCGTCCGATAAGATATTTCGGCCAAAATAATATTTTGGATGAAATATTGTATGAGCTGAAATATCTTTTCAGCTGTAATATCTTTCGGCTGAAAAGAGGTTACCGGATGAAAAAAATCCATCCAGCTAAAATTCCACATGAAAATCGAGGGTGTCGTCATGGTACCGTTCGATTTTATGTTAAAGGTTAGGCCGAAAAATAGTTCGACCAAAACAAAAATAGCTTTCGGTCGAAAAAAATGATTAGTTCGGCTGAAAAGACATCTTTTAGAATTTTGGAGATCCGATTGTCATGAAAGTGTTACCCACCTCCATGAATTTACCCAAGTAAAACAAAATATTATTAATTTTTTAATTATAATATATTTGAAAAGAACAATAAATAATAATCCGAACAATATATTATTTTTCCTAATAAACCATATATTTGAAATGAATCAAATCTATGTGTATGCACAATTTCATTTGAGATTAATACATGCAGCATATTCAAAATTATCCCAAACATAGGAATATTGATCAAGATTTTAAAAAATGAAGTTTTCCATACCCAAGTTGAATATGAAGTAGCCAATTCATTAAGCACATTGGTAAATAGAAATCGTCCCCTGAAGAACTATTTGAACTCTAAACAATGTTCATGAGTCATATAATGTGCACGCCTAAAATTATAAATAAACAAAAAAATTACATGTTCTTCACTAATTTATCCTTTTAAGGATGAAAATTTTACCTTAATCTCTTTT
>SNQJ01S0266610.1:11932-22181 GCA_010110895.2 Picea sitchensis | reverse complement strand
CCATCCATGGGTGTTGTATCTGCATGTGCATTTTCCTTCATGTCCAAATACCTTCATCAATATTGCGGTCTAAAACCCATGACTAGGGTTGACATCAATGACAACAACCAATCTTCCAACACACCCGCAAGAAGACTCAATCACAAACTTCATAATCACGGTCGACACGATGCACGCATCGACATAACTCTTCTGTCGATCTTGCGCTTCATTGATCCCTTGTCTTATTGTTTGCATTTGATCTTCCATTTCTTGGATCACTTCTGGTCCCACTAGGACCCTATCCTCAAGCCGATCCCAACTCAAATGCGTCTAACACATTCTCCCATAAATGAACTTGAAAGATGCCATCTTAATGGTGCTTTGATAATTGTTTTTATATGCAAATTCTACCAGGGGAAAGAATTCCTCCCAACACTTCTGTTGGTCCATCACGTACATGCGCAACATGTCCTCCAAGATTTGGTTTGTTTGTTCGGTCTTTGCGTCTGTCTCCGGGTGATACACAGTGCTAAAGTTAAGTTGGGTTCCCAAGGCCTCTTGGAAACTAGTCCAAAATCACCCAGTAAACACCGATCCTCTATCAAATATAATCCTTTTAGGCATGCCATGCATTCTCACAATATCACTTATGAAAACTCTAGCTATGTCAGGTGCCTGATACGTCATACATACAGGAATAAAATGAGCACTCTTCATTAGAGTGTCGACTACAACAAAAATTGAGTCATGTCTCCTTGTCGTTAGTGGAAATCCAACAATGAAATCCATCGAAATGACCTCCCATTTTGATTATGGAATAGCGTGTGGTTGTAGTAATCCTGCTAGATGTCTATGTTCAACCTTCACCTATTGACATTATAGACATCTTGCCACGTAGTTGACTATGTCTTCCTTCATTCCTTTATAGAAGAATAAGGGTTTAAGGTCTGCCCTCATCTTTGTGACTCCCGGGTGAGCCATGTACTCTACTCTATGAGTGTCGTTTAAGATCAAAATCCTCAACTCGTCATTCGGTGGTACATAAATTGAATTTTTAAATCTCAATAATCCGTCATCATCCAACTTAAATCTTTCAAATCTTGGTACCATCACTGTGTTTTGTCCGATAAAATCCTTGACCTATTTGTACTAGTCATCGTCGTTCTATAAAGTTAGAATATTTTCACGTAGATTCGTCTGAAATGGCATCACTGAAAATATGCATGGTCTCCGACTCAACGCATCTTCCACTCTCTTCACTGTACCTTTTATGTAAGTAATCTTGAAATCATACTCGCTAAGAAATTTCGACCAACGCCGTTGTCGTGCGTTCAAGTCGCTTTGCATAAAGATGTGTTATATTCCATAGTGGTCAGTTTTTAGTTCGAATTTCCGTCCAATAAGGTAGTGTCTCCAAACACTCAAGGCATATACAAAGGAAAAAAAATCCAAATCGTGCGTAGCATAGTTCTCCTCATGCCTTCTCAACTTTCTCAAGATGTAAACGATCACTCGACCGTCTTGCATCAAGACTTTGCTTAAGCCTTCCTTGGATGCATCAGTGCATACCAAGAATTCTGTGTCCATGTCAGGGAATTTTAGTATCGGTGTTGTTGTCAACAACTCCTTGAGCCTCCAAAATGCTTCCACGCATTTCTCAGTCCAAACAAACTTCTTGTTCTTCTTCTGCAATTCCGTAATCGAATTTTCTATCTTTGAAAATCCATCGACGAACCGTCGATAGTATCTCACTAAACCCATGAATCTACGCACTTCCGGGACATTCCTCGTCACATGCCATTCCATAATATCCTCGACCTTTGTTGGATCCACGATGATACCTTCGCCGAAGATGACATGCGCTAAGTAGTGAATCTTCGATTGATAAAACAAGCATTTAGACAATTTCCCATACAATTTGTTCTCTTACAGACACTATAGTACCAATAACAAGTGTTTGTCATGCTCCTCCAACGTCCAAGAGTAAATCAAAATATCTTCAATGAATACTTGGACGAACTTGTCCAAGTATTCATGAAACACCCCATTCATCAAACTCATAAATACCCTGGGGCGTTCGTTAGTCCAAATGGTAAGACAATAAACTCGTAATGTCCAAACCTAGTCTTAAAGGCAGTATTAGGGATGTCGTCCTCCTTGATCCGTAACTAGTGATACCATGATATCAAGTCGATCTTTGAAAACACCATCACACCCTTCATTTGATCAAACAAATCATCAATCCTTGGCAATGAATACTGATTCTTGATCGTTGCCTTGTTCAATTGACGATAGTCAATGCAGAGTCTCCATGACCCATCCTTCTTCTATATGAATATGACAGGCGCACCGCACAGTGACACACTTGGACGTATAAGTCCAAGGTCTAGAAACTGCTTCAGTTTCATTTTCAAATACTGTAACTCCAGTGTTGACATCCGATAAGGCGGTCTTGCTATCGGTTCGGTCCCCAGTTTTAGGTCTATGGTAAATTCCAATTCCCTCTTCGGAGGCATCGACCCAAGTAACTTCTTAGGGAAGACGTCCGCAAAATCTCTCACCACCGGAAGGTGTTCTATACCTTCCTCTACTCCTTTCTCGTTTAACATAAGGATCGTATGAAGCTTACATCCCTTGCGCATGCTCTTCCGTAGCTGCAAGGAAGAGATAAACCTCAAGGAAAATCCCTAGTTCTAACCTACAATAACACGTTTCTATCCCTCATCATCGACCAAGCTCAATCATTTCGTCTTACAGTTGAGTATTGCCTCATGCGATTCCAACCAGTCCATACTAATCACGACGTCACAAGATCCTAAGATTGTGACGTACAGGTTGGTCCTAGTGACAAACTCTCCTAGGTTAAGGCTTCAGCCCGTAATCTTCCCTCCATCCTTTTGTTTGTCTCTCAAATCCATTTCTAAAAAGCTAAACTCCTCCTGTTCTACTGCCTTCATCTTAAATTCCTTTTAGCACTACACCAAAAATAAAAATTTCGATAGCACTTGGATCTATCAAAATTCTAAGGGTCTGGTCAGTGAAGGTACTTGACGTCTCGAGCATAGTCGACTGGTGATCTTCCTAGTGGTTATTCACCACTGAATGGATCCAATGGGCCTTTCCTAAATCTCCCACGATAGAGGGTCCATTTGATGCAGATGATCTAGTCCTCTCCACTGGGCATTCACGCTGGTAATGTGTCTCCCCACATGTCCAACACCCTTTCTTCATCCCAGTACTCCTGGTACCTGAAGTAGACGTTGACAACTCACCGACCTGGAACCCTGGTCTATTCTGCGGAATAGGAATAAATTGATACTGCTGCGGTCAACGCTACTGCTGGTGCTGTGGTCCTCGGTAAGGAGTCCATTACTGAGGTGCTAGTCGTCGAGGTGTAGTAAAAGTGGATCCTCTCTGGAAGCCATGATATCCTGGTGAAAGTCTAGCTGGCATCTGATGCTGTTGTGCACCAGATGACACTTGTCCTACTGGTCTCGCTAGAGTCCTGCTCTGACCCCCGCTAATAAGCTCCTCCTCTACCATGAGGTCCTTCTGGATGACATCATGAAAGGTTTGAGGCATCAGAATCCTAACCTTTGCACGAATACCGACATTAAGGCCAAACACGAACCTTTTGACCTTAAGTTTCTTAGTATTCAGGTGTTGAGCATACCAAAGCAGCTTCATAAAATGGGCCTCATACTCGAGCACCATATGACCGCCCTGTCATAAAGCGTTGAACTCGTTGAGATGACGTTCAATAAATTCCTCTAATAGATACCTCTCTCGGAACCATTCCCATGACATGTCTTTGATGATCATGTTCAATTGCGATAGGAGCATCTTCCATCATAGAAGAGTGCTCCCCTTCAGTTGAAAGATCGCCCTGCGGACCTTCATGTTGGAGGTCGTAATAACGAAGCGTGAAGACCATCACCTTGCTCTCCAGCCATGCCTTGATGGATGAGCCATCCACGACACTTGTGGACTTGAGAACTTATCCCTCTCAATATCTCGGTGAATGCTAATGGTATTGGCTGGGGCGTGCTGTGGACCCTCAGGGGTACAGACACCTTGAACTCATATCAGTACAGATGGTGAATCAAGGCCTCCGACATTCCCTGGAAGGACCTTGTCAAACCATCAACATCCCTTACAACAATCGAATCCAGCCCAAGGAATTGTCCTTCCCCTTGGGGGTTAGAATCTGAGGGCGCGAACACTTTTGGAGGCGTCACATCTCCTTCCATGACAACCTTTCCAACCTTGATGGTGTCCTCTAATTGAGATCACTACATGGAAACATTAAAGTTTTAATTAGCGCTAGATTATTACTCAAGTGTTTACTGCAGTGGAAAGCATGGCGATCCACAGTCGCAGGGTTGAACCCATTCTGATACCATATGTAACGCCCCCATTGTTATGACTACATGCGATGCAATGCAAAAGCATTTTTTGTTTTGTTTTAAGCAGTATGAAAACAACAACAACAATTAAACAACACAACTTGATGATGAACACAAAACACATGCAGATTAAGCAACAGACAACAATGACTCAACATACTAGCACATCTGACAACTGGATGAAACATGTGATAATCAATAGACAGATAAAACGACTACCCGCCCGACACTAGAAAGACAACGTCTACAAGCTAAAGGACAACATCACAATCCCGACACAACGACTTCGATGACCAGTACCTAGTAACCTCTACGACACACAACCAATCGCATTAAGGCGTTACAGAACCAAGTACCAACATCAATTACAACGAACAAATGCCCACATCGGGAAGCACAAACTCTGGCCAGGTTATCATTAATATCTACCCATTAGGGCGTGCAATGATCCCCTCATTAGAAATCATGTCGTCACAAGGAGATAGGATGATAGTAACCATAGCGCAACACAACCTATCTAGACCAATAACCCAAGAAAATCCAATGCGTTAGGATACCAAACTAACTGTCAGAATACAAGAAGACTATACACCAGCACCCAATCACAAGTCAACAAGACGCAAGGTGACATCATCCATTAATTAAATTGTGAAACTAGCCGGCATATTTCTTTCTTTCTTAAGAGGCACTTTTTATTAATGAAGTCTCCCACACTGTAAAACAAAGATAATTTGAGAAATATCTATAAAATTTGTGTGCAAGGATTTTCTATTTTAATTCTCTATATAGTGGAAGTAATAATCGGGTGTTTTCTTAACCATATATATATATATATATANAGAGAGAGAGAGAGAGAGAGAGAGAGAGAGAGAGAGAGAGAAGACTTGCATCTCACAAGAAAATCTAGAAAATAATTGAAGAACTCAATGGTCATATCTCACAATATGTTCATCAACTTTTGTGAACACTTATCAACATCTGTACGATGAAATTTTAGTTTTATAAATAAAGTTAATTAATTTGTTTTTTTAATGTGAAAAGGAAAAATGAATGCGTAATGAAATATCACATTACACTTTTTAAAAGCTGGTATGAAGAAGAGAAACATTTGCATAAGACAAAATACACATAAAAATGTTGATATAAAAACATATATAATTACAAGAATCGTATAAATAAAAAAAACATTGATATAATTACAGGATCGTTGTCAACCAATCCATAATGTTGTCTGCTAATAAATGTTACAGTATCTATTGAAATCGCTGCCTAAAACTGGGTGAATGGCTGTGTAGTTACTTTTAAAAAGGGAAATTTAAACTCTACACAATACATATAAAATCGTTGTCAAATATATTTGTTAACAGTACTAAATCATTGTCCAAAATATTGTTGTTAATATAATTGCTGTCATAATAAATATAAAATCGTTGTGATATATCGCCGTGTGAATAACAATTTACTGTCAACAATATTTTCTGTCAACAACCATAATATCACTAATCATATGATAAACAATCAATTCTATTCAATTTCAAATCAAAACGCAGTAGTAAAATAGATCAATGTCAATCAATACACTACAACCATTCAACCCAGTCACACTCAACCATAAATTCACTGTCCTTCAAATGTAAAAACGTTGTCTAAAAATAAGTGATAATGATGTTTGTAAATTATATAAATTATAGATTATATAATTATGTGTATAAATCACCTATAAATTATAGTCTATAAATTATAGTAAAAAACACACAGTCATATAAAAAGGGGATTCGCTGCCATATAAAAAGGATTCTGTGCCATATAAACAGGGAATTCACTGTTTATAAAAAGGGATTCACTGCCATATAACAAAGGGAATTCATTGTTTATACAAAGGGATTCATTGCCGTATAACAAAGGGGATTCAATGCGATTCACATAAAAAAGGGGATTCACTGACATTCATAAATTCATAGACAAGCTATAGGTTCACAAATGTATAGATTCGCTATGTAAATGGAAATGAGCCAAGGTGATCGAAGATGAATCAATCAAAAACTCGGGGTTTTAACATTCAGGGATTTAGTCATTCAAACACAGAGTTAAACACTCAAGGATTAAACATTCAACACATAGTTTAAACACGCACAAAGAAGGTGCAAGATTAGAGATTAATCTTAAGAGAAAAACACAGAGATTTAAGCATTCAAGTGCAAAGATTTACCATTCAAGAAAACACACATATTTACCATTCAAGTGCAGGGTTTTATCAGTGTTTAAACAATTAAAATGTATAGTGTAATTAGAGTTTAATCGATCAAGACACAAAGTTTAATCATTAGAGAAAAACGAAGAGATAGGTAAGGGATAGATGGATGGGCGATATTTATCGTTCACTTATTATCCATGCACAAGAAAGTAGGGCATTTGAATCTATAAGTCTTTAAACACCGAAGTGACGACCATCGATTCGGCTCCTGGCCGACTGCTCAGGGACAGACTAATAACTTAAGGGATAAGGGACAAAAGATAAAAACACAATTTTTCTTCGTATTAATCAATAAAAACAAATACAGAGAAGTCATTGCAATCAAAGTTTGGGTTCGCCATGGGAAATCAATTCAAAATATAATGAGCATAAGGCTGGGATAACTTTAAGTTCTTTGATCATAAAATGTTGGGCTCATCAAGACAATTTGCTGAAGGCACATGAACAATAGAAGTACATTACTAAAGGCGCAGGAACAATAATTAAACTACCATTAATTACCAATATACACATGCGTACCATAGCCTAATGTGAAAAATCCAAAGTCATTGTCCCACACACATTCCATCCAACTCCCACTTACCGATCGATGTGACCTCATTGGTATGTCCCAGCCAACACTAGGGGTACTCTTCTCCCCCCTGAGCCCCCCGAGAAACAAAGGGACCACACATACAATACCAGAGAATGCTAGCACCCAGCTCGCCTTGCAAGGTCAAGCTACCACTCATTACCCGAGCTGGGTATCCCAACTCCCACAAGAGAAACTCAGTCAAGATAAAATTTCAGTAGCATAACGTTACACAAAAAGATTTGATCCATACTCCTCCTCCTCCATCCTTTTTATAGAGTTTTTAATTAATTAGTTTCCCAAATTCTCATTAAATTCCTTTTTCTTTAAATTAATTAGGAAAAACCTCCCTCGTAGACATGTCGCCCGATCCCCTAGTTGCACCAGAAAAACCATTTTATTAATTAATTAAATTTTCCTATTTCCCTCACCCACCAAGAGCATTCCTAAAAACACTCCTCAGTGTCCCAATATTCCATTACAATTCTTAAATGACTTACACCTTACTTAATTCCTAGTTGAGTTCATAATTAGAAAGTTCCAAAGGCAAGATTCCTTACTAAGTTAGACATTCTACTCCAAGTGTGAGTTTGGTTGGCAAGCTATCGTCAGTCTGCATCCATCAATGAATCATGTTAGCAATAATAATCAATCATCATAATATCTAATCATATGTACATATGTCACATCAATAATATTCAAACCCCAATAGTCCACTCCCTGATTCAATCTGGAGTCCAAGGGGTTTCATTGATGCCTCTGCATCCTCGAGGTCCAAAGTCCTGCACACTTAGGGGAACAGAGTCAATATAATCTGTCTATGTAATACAACCAAATAACATATCATCAAATCCATAAAATCTCATAATCATAGTCAAAACGACCAATAGATATAATATCCCGGATCACTTGCAAGCAAGTGTCCTCAAAGAATAAGTTTGCTCAGTGCATGCAAGAGCGGGATGTTACAGTTAATATATCACATATATAGAATGATAATTTTATTAAGAGTCATGTAATTCAAGTAACTTTTATGCCTACTACTTCTCTCCCATAATCTTCTTACATTTTGTATCCTATGTCCAAAATTGTTGTTGCCATGATTGCAAAAGTCTTAAGTCTCAATTATAGTTTTATAATGGATACCATTGTTTTTGGGTTTCTTAGTAGCCTTGTCACACCTCGAGAATCAATCCTTCAAAAGTTTGACTTCTGCAAGTTCTTGGAAAATACAATGCATCAATAGTTTTTAGATTTGGAAATGATACTATAATATTACATATATGTAAAAATGGATTTATAAATTGAATTCTCGAAGATATGAAATTTTTATAAAATACAAAACATTTGAAATAAAAAGTTGGACATATTGAAAATTTTATAATTTTTTTATAAAATACAAAACGTTTGAAATGACTGTGACTTGGCCACAGGGGCTAGCCATGTGGCCAAGCCGTGGGCATGCCCAGAGCTTGGCCACAGGGCTGGCCCCCTGTGGCCAAGTCACAACCAATTTTAATAAGAGATTATCTATGCACATAAAAGCAGGGCATTTGAATCTAAATCTTTAACACCGGAGTGAAAGACAGTCGATTCGGCTCCTGGCCAACTGCTCAGGCACAAACTAATCACTTAAATGCTTACTCTATTCTTAATATTTGATTGTTAAATGTCTATATCAAATTTAAAAACTGAATATTTGATTGTTAAATGTTTATATCAAATTCACTAAATCCATATTGTTTATAAATTATTTATTAATGTCTATATCAAATCACATTTTAAAGTAAATCCATATTGTTTATAAATTTATTGTTTGTGTGTATAATTTGAACATATAAACATGTAATTTTTAAATTGTCTTCCTATTCTATTTTTAAATTTATTAATTTTTTTTATATGTATATAATTTAAAAATATTCCATTGTATGTATATTTCACAAATATTCCATTATAAATTATAAGATAGACAATAATGTACATCAGTTATATGTATATTTGTTGGGCACTCAAATGATCAAATGAATACGTATATTTGTTGGGCACTCAAATTATCAAATGATTTTGTATATGTAGAAATCTAATTGACCAAGAATAACTCAGTGTTAGTTTTAGTTGTTTAAATTGTAATTTTGAATGATAGATTCAGAGCAATGTAATTAATCTAAGATTGCAATTTGCAATGCAATAGTTGAACTTAGATGTATAATTTGTTTTTATTGATATTAAATGATGTTTAATTCCTGTACTTAGATGTATAATTTGTTTTTAGTTGCAGTAAATTCTTTTTAATTCAATGTAGTTAGATCTACAATTAACACATCTCACAATTACAGAATTTAAATTTAAATTTAAAATTGTATGTAAAACTACATTACAAAATTTCAATCTAAATTACAGATTTTAAATTTAAATGAAAAAATTTAAATTTAAATTACAGAATTGAAATGTAAATTTAAAACTGCATTACAGAATTGAAATGTAAATTTAAAACTGCATTACAGAATTTAAATTTAAATTACATAATTTAAATTTAAATTTAAAACTGCATATAAATGTTAAAATTATAACACATCTCACAAATAACAATTATAAGTTGAAAATGTTGTACTTCGAGTAATTAAACTGGTTCCACTACTCAGGCTATTAATTAGACTTACTTAAGCTAGTAGTAGTTAAGCAAGGCTCAAAAGAAAGTACTCACGCACATATGGCTATTTGATCACAGCGGGTTAATTAACATACGTGTAATCGCTATCTAGGCTTATGAAGAACGTACTTAGGAAAAACAACGCCTTATAATTAAAAACTTTGTACTAGGCAGTTAATTGGAAAAACAATGGTACCAATGGGATAATTGCTGCATGTAGACTGTGACTTTGCTGCAAGGGGCCAACCCTATGGCCAATTCACAACTCGTGGACTGTGACTTGGATGTGGGGGGCCAACCCTGTGGCCAATATGTTGGCGTGCCCATGACTTGGCCATAGGGCTAGCCCCCCACGACCAAGTCACAACCCGTGGACTGTGACTTGG
>SNQJ01S0266608.1:0-11966 GCA_010110895.2 Picea sitchensis | reverse complement strand
TTTTTTTTTTCAAAAAATAAAATACAAAGGCGGGGGTTCATCCAATGCCCCTGCTCACCCACATGATCTCAGCTGGGCTCGAAAGGGGCCACGGGGTTTGGGGAAATGGTGAGTGGTGGTGGCGTTGGGCGGTTGGGTGGAGGAGAAGGAGGAGGGGGCCACGTGGAGGAGATGTGGAAGGTGGCTGAGAGGGAAATGGGAGAGGAGGACACGGAAGGGGTGGCTGGAGGAGCAGAGGGAGAAGAGGCATGTGTGCGCAGAGGGGAGGTGCGGTGGTGGGGAAGGGATTCGAACGCGAGGAGAGGGAGGAGAGGATGGAGGCCGAGGAGATGGTGACTGCACGCAGGAGGTGGAAGAAAGGAGGAGGTGGCTGTGGGAGGTGAGATGGGAGGTGGAGATCAGGCTGGGGACTAGTGTGGAGGGGCACGTGCAAGGGAATGGGAGAGTACGAGGGTGTAGGAGGAAGGGGAATGGAGGAGGTGGCTTTGGGTTGTGGGCAGCGCGGGAGCCGAGGTGGTAATGCGAGAGGGGCTGCACGCAGAGGTGATGCAGCGGGAAAGGGCCGAGAGGAAGGATTGCATGTGGTGGTGGTGGTGGTGCCCAGGTGGTGGACGGGCGGCCAGCCACCCAAATACATATTTTTTATAAAAAACTTAGGCAAAGTGGGTTTCTGGTGAATAAATTGAACGAGAGGTTTTGGGTTCAAACCCCCTGCCTTCCACTTGGATTTCTAGGTTGTTTTTTAAGTTTCTGGGCAAAGGAGAAAAGGGGAGGGCTAGGGTTCAAATTCCAGGGCTTCCCGGTGACATGCCCAACCCTGCAACCTCCAATAGATAGCTTTACAATTCAAAATTTAAAGGAGCCATGGAGGCTTGGGCAAGATGCCCAAGAGGGGTTCGAATCCCCTCTCCTTTGCATCTTTCAACACACAGACACCCTTAATAAACTCAGCCATTAATCCACCAAACTAAACCAACAAGCAATCTCATCTTTGAAACAGACAAACAAAACTAATTTCTTCTTGCAGAACCTCAAAACAACCAACAACATATCTTATTGGTTTTTTGGAAATGGCATTAATGGATTACCTGGCCAACTGTTGGAGATGGCAGCATGGAAGCTGGTTGTTCACTGCTGAGTTGTTGCTGCTGTCAAAGACCTCCTCCTGCTGTCATGAACTATTGTTGCAGAGCTCTCCTCCCTCTGGCCAAATTGTCAAATGGTTTGGGAGAGGGGAGAATGGTAGGTTTTGTTTTTTTCATCTTTTAAAAAAAAGAACAATTTTCCCCCATTTTGCATGAGGCTATGTGCCCACTCTCCAAATTTCCAAATTTTCTGAAAATATTTAATAAAATATTTTATTAATTTTTTAATATTTTTGGAAATATGTACAAGTCAAAGTTTGACTTTGACTTTGACTTTGACTCTACTGCAACTGACTCAGCCCAAAAATGTTGATTGGAGAGACAGAGTCGGAATCAGACGCAAGTCACATCATTGGAAAGGTATTGATGATTACATCAGGAATATGTCATCACCAACTTGAGATAATGCCACCTCAGCCCTCAAATTCAGCCCAGAACAGTGGCCACTTAAAAACCCCTGACTTGTTGGTGGGTCCACATGACACCTAATCTTGCTAAAGGCGCCAAATCATCATACGATATCCAATCGAGGCAAATGAGGTACTGTCGAAAAGGTATCGACGAGTACTTCAAAAAGGTAATAATATAATTTTGTGATAGGGTCATTTATGACTGTCTTAGTTGTTATGAAACCCTGTCATGTGAGCTGGTAGACCCCTTTTTGCCTAAAATTATTGGCCAACTTGTGACAGCTCTAACCAGGCCATCTGAAGTCAGAATGAGGCAAATGAGATGTCGTTGGAAAGGTGTATGAGTCTATTACAGCGTGGAATAGATGAATATCTTATTTATATCACTTTACCCACCAATTTTAAATCATGAATCACTGCAACCAATTTGGTGTCCAAAAGTGGTCATAAACTTGCCAAGGCTCGTTCTTACCAACCGGGGGTCGAAACCAAGCACGGGATACACCGTTGGAAAGGTATCACACTTCCCTACACCATGTATGGGTTTGATTTCCCCTTTGATACCATAATATAAATAGAATCAGACCAGGAAGTCACAACTATTGGTTTTGGCCGTTCAGGTGACGTTGACTTTGCGTGCCTCGTATGGGGTCATACTGACTCGGAATCAAGTTCATGATATCTCATTGAAAATCTTGTCCCGATCCCTACCACTTGGAAGTGTTGTATTCATTGAATCAAATAGCCTTGACATGATGAAGAAATGTCATGGGAAGGACCACAAATGCCTGAAAGCAACCAACTAATACTCTTTCAAGGGCAGAGGCCATAGTAACTATGACCCCCGCCACTGTCTTTCACTGGAACCATAGCATCAAGGGGCGTTTATGGAGAATTAACTGTGTAAAACACCATGTTGAGCCTAGAGAATATTTTTGGGTCAACATTCTTGGCGCCGGAGGGGAAATGCCTTCCAAAGCATGTCTAACAATGGGATCACCCGCGTGACAGGTGGGAATACTTGGTGGAAATTCATTCGTTCAAAGTGACCGATTTGGGTGAGGGGGGAATTCAACTCTAGTATAAGGACCATTTTTCAAATTAGGGATAACCAAAGAATGAAAGTGGTGCAATAAAGATATACAACAGAATTTATACTGAGATTCACATAAGATGGAAGAATGGGAATAATGACCCGGGTTTTGTTGAGCAATGTGGCCCAAGTGACACAGGTCCCTCACCCGGATTATGGATTAACTGTGAGAATCGAGGCTTAAGGTGAACCTTGGACCAAGACAAAGTCTCAGGTATACCTTTGATTCTTGACACACAGACAGGCAAACGGGAATCTTTTGAAATCGGTGACTCACCGGAGGAAAACTAGCAAGCAAACCAGTCAAACAAGGGAATAAAGAAATATAAAAAACTATGGCAGTAGATGCTGAAATCTCAAGTGCTCATAAGTGATGGAACTTTGTAGGAAAATGACCATTGTTTGGAGAGATCAGATTGTAAGTGGTCAGGTAAAGTGCAGTTGCAATCACATAGCTATGTAAGCCATCATGCCATCATGGTTTTCAGCTTCACCAGACAATGATATGCTACCTCTTTAGACTTTCCCTACTGACTTTGATGAACTAACAACTAGATTACACCCATTTAAGATGACTTTAAGACAGAGTTTCCCAAAATGTCAAGTATGGTAAAAGAGATTCTAGGAATCCAGTATTTCCATGCAACCACCCCATAATAAAGACCATATCCTTCGTATTGAACACTAGAAAAACCCAAAAGAAGGCAACCTACAACTTAAAAAGGAAAAGCCCAACCCATATAAAAACAAAGAAGAGATTATACTCCAAAACTGGAACTAAGGGAAAAAAGGGCTTAAGACTGAAACCATGGGGAAATGTACAAACATGAAAAGGTAACAGTAAATACATACAGGAAAGAGAATCAATAAAATTAAATAGATACAAACCAGAAAAGAATGAATGGTGACTTATGTACAAGATGACGAGGCCTCTCAGGAATAAAAGAACTTTAGGTGACGACCATTCATGGGGAATTGAAGTGGTTCACCATCCAAGGTTTTTAATCTGAAAGAATTTGTCCCTAAGACCTCGTAGATTGTGTAAGGACCCAACCATAATGAATCAAACTTGCGATGTTTGGATGGGGCCTCATGTGCTTTGTCCCATAATAAAACATCATCTCCTACTTTGTAATTTACCATTGTGGCTCTTTTATCGAAGGAATGTTTAACAATGTCTTGCTTCTTTTGGAGGTGTTGGAATGTGTCGTTTCTTACCTCTTCTAATTCGAGGAGTACGTCTAAACGCTGTTGTAAGGGTTGGAAATCATCTTCTACCTCAGCAATAGCCAACCCCAAGGCTGGAATTTGTAAGTGAACAGGTAGAATGGTAGGAGCGCCATACACCAGAGTGTAAGGACTTTGACCCGTGGCTGTCTTCGGAGTTATACGATCAGCCCACAAAGAAAAGTTTAACTTTGTGTGCCAATCATGCTTGTTATCCTTGACTGTCCTCTTAAGGATCCGAATCATATTTTTATTCGTTGATTCGGCCAAACCATTACCTTGGGGGTAATAGGTGGAAGATCGAAAAAGTTGGATGCCATATGTAACACCAAGGTGTAACATGACATCAAACATGAAAGCTGATCCATTATCAGTTAATATCTCAGCAGGGGTCCCAAAACGGGATAAAATGTTACGTTCGACGAATTCTACCACCTGTTGACTCATAGCATTCCGAAGAGAGATTGCTTCAACCCACTTTGTAAAGTAGTCTGTGGCTGTTAAGATGAATACATGACCAACGCTAGATGGCGGTGAAATCGGTCCAATAAAGTCCATGCCCCATATTGTGAAAGGGACTTGGACTTCAATAGGTATAAGAGGTAAGACAACCAACTTTTGCTTCCCAGTGAAGTGTTGGCAAGCTTCACATTTTCAAACAAGTAAATGGGCATCTTTTTGGAGTGAAGGCCAAAAGTAACCTGCATGTAGAACTTTCGTTGCAGTGGTTTTGGCTGAAAAGTGACCTCCACAAACCCCAGAATGGCATTGTTCGAGTGCCATTTGGGCTTGATCAAGAGTTAAGCATCGTGACAAGACCCCATCAAGGTTTCTTCAGTAAAGGATTTGACCTTGTAAAACATATCGGACAATTTGTAAACGAAGTGTTCTTTTGGCTTTAGTATCCATGTCCGGTGGGCACACACCATTGATCAAGAAATATATGATAGGTCCATACCATGGTTGTGAGGCTAACTCAATTTCGTTAACCAGTTCTTCGAAAGCAATCAAGTCATCTACTTGAGGTGGTTCAACTATGACCGAGGGATGGGATCAAGTTAGCAACCTAGCCAACCCTGTTCCCCTAATGGTTTTCATTGGCTTGATTTCCAAGTCATACTCTTGCATACGCATGATCCCTTTGGACCACTTACTATGCAATTCGGTTTGATTCAAAGTGGTGACTAAGAGAGATGTAGGCACAAAAACCTAAACTTTATGGCCTTGGATGTAATGTCGAACTTGTTCCAATGATTTATACAAGGAATAACCATGTTTCTCTAGTGGAGAATAATTCAGTTGGTGGGGTTTCAAATTTTGGCTCATGAAGGCGATTGGCCTAAGATTTTCCTCATGGTCCTTTTGCGACAAGATTGCAGAAATTGTCTCCTCTGACGAATTAGTGTACATGAAAAAGTCTTTAGAGGGATCAGGACTGACTAATAGAGGGGAAAAAGCAATGGCTTGCTTAATGGATTCAAAAGCCTAACGGGTAGGAGGGTCCCATTTGAACTAAATGTCTTTCTTCATAAGTTGATTTAGAGGTTTAACTACTTGAGCAAAATCAGGAATGAAGCGTCTCAGGAAATTTATCTTCCCAAAGAAAGATTGCATTTCCTTTTTATTGGTAGGTAAGGGAAGAATTTGGATCTCTACCACTCTCCCAGGATCAACTTTTACACCTTCTCGAGAGACGATCTGACCCAAAATTTTTCCCTCCATAACACCGAAAATGGTCTTCTTAGGATTTAAAGATATGCCAAACCTACGACATCTAAGGAGAACCTACCTAAGGTGATCAAAATGACTACCCCGTTCTTTGGAAAAGACCATGAGGTCATCGTAGTAAACAACAATAACCTTACCCAATAATCCTCTGAAAGCAATGGCCATGGCACGTTGAAAGGTGTTCCCAACATTAATCAATCCAAAAGGCATCTTGTTATATGCATATGTTCCCCAACGAGTGGTGAAGGTGGTTTTATGACTATCAGAAGGATCGAGGGATATATGATTGTAACTTGAGAAGCCATCTAAAAGGGACATCATTTGAGACCCAGAGACTTGTTGGAGAATCCCTTCCATAGGTGGGACGAGGTAGTTTTCCTCTAGGGACACTCTATTCAAATGTCGAAATTCGACACACAAATGAATATCACCAGTTTTCTTCCTAAAAGGAACCAAATTAGATACCCATTGTGAGTAACGGACATGGTAAATGACCCCAAATGCCTCCATCTTATCCAATTTAGCTTTAATTGTTTGTTGCAAAGTCGGGTTGTTTTTTCTCTGCCTCTATCTGTAAGGTTTCGAATCAGGGATTATGGGTATGGCATGGACTATCTCCTGCATATCGAAAACCTTGAGGTCTTGATAGGACCAAGCGAAAACATCTTTGAATTCTGTCAAGAGTCCCATGACTTGAGCGACCTCAGAAGGGGAACACTGCGCACCTATATAGACTAGTTTTGGATCTTTCTCACTTCCCAGGTTAATAGGTATGCCTTTTTGCACCTTCCTAACAGATTCGCTATCAATACTAGGCATAGAAGTAGTGGCATCATCGAAATCAAACATGGATTCCAATGTTGACAAACTAGGGGGGATATTATTTTTCTTTAATTGAATTATGTTCCATGTTTCCTCTTCCAACTCATGGTTGATATGTAAATCTTCAAACTCCTCCTTGTTTTGAAGGAATCTATAGATTTGTTCATCAGTATCAAAAAATTGCCAAGAATCGACATTATCCGGTAACACAGGCCTATGTAAAATTTGGACTTGTATATCTTCAATAGACCTTACAAAATCCGAGGAGAAACAAGAACCAACCAAGGCCAAAGTATCAGCTACGTGGTTTGCGGCCCTAGGCATGGCTTGAATTTTGAAAGATAAGAACTTCTCAATAAGTTCCTTAGCCCTCTGGTGGTATTGTTT
Organism: Picea sitchensis; assembly: GCA_010110895.2. NCBI lineage: Eukaryota > Viridiplantae > Streptophyta > Pinopsida > Pinales > Pinaceae > Picea > Picea sitchensis. The sequence continues at coordinate 5,154 of SNQJ01S0266608.1, read as the reverse complement.
GAGGCGTGGGTTGTGAACTTCATATTTACCTCTAATTTGATTCACAACCAATTCAGAATCCCCACTCACCAATAAATGGTGTATACCTAAGCCTAAGGCCTTTTGGAGGCCTTGAACTAAAGCTACATATTCATCCATATTATTAGTGTTAGGGAATTCTAACTGAAAAGAGAAAGGAATTGTGTTTCCCTTGGAATCACACAAAAGGACACCAGCCCCAGATCCATTCTTGGATTTAGCGCTGTCAAAATCCATACTCCACACCATTTCCTCCAACTCAGAAGGAGGGACATGTACATCTTCCTCAGATAATACAACGTAAGTACCCATACCTGTATCTTGAAAAGACAGATGTTTTGTATTATAGGAAGAAGGTACAACCTACTCTCGGTACTTTGGTTCCCTCTTAATAACTACTTCAACACCTTTATGAGGAATGGTGAAGTGGGTCCCCTCCATGAACTAACGACCCTTTTTTACTTTGGTGGACCACTCTCTCCCTAAAAGCATGCCATATGCTTCAGGTATATCTTCTATGATGACGTTTATGAGCATGCTCACCTCTGGGGCTTGGTCGTAAGCAATGGATAAGTCTTTAATGTAACCAATGGTTTCTACAGTCCTAGAATCCAAAGCTAACAGGTATTTACATGGGCCTGTGCATTCAAGACCCGGTCTTCTCATGACTCTCAAAGGCATGACATAGTGCCTCGCTCCTGTGTCAGCAACACAGTTATGGAGCACAAAATCCAAAATCAAAACTGAGATATAGAATGGAGGAATGTCAGGGTCTAAATCGATAACATCGTATGCTTCCCTAGGTTGAGAAGTCGACTCTTTGGAAAGAGGAAGTCTCTATTCTATTCGTGGAGTAAGGGGTGCTTGTAGAACACGTGAAAGGTTTTCAAACTGAGCGGGTGTTCTAAGAGCATCTAATAATGTCATGTGGGCGGGAACCTTCGCTAGATATTCAACGATGTTGTAAGGCATCGGTGTTGGGAAACAAGGCGGTGGATTATTAGGCAAGTTTACCTTATTCAGGGTCCAAGGAACCCTATTCCTTGTAGGGGAAGGTAATCTACCATTTGCGGGAAGTTTTCCCTTTTCATTGTCCTTGGGATCGCTTTTGGCTTCTTCCACCCCTTGTGGAGTGGTTTTTGGGGCTTGAATCCTAGTATCTACAACAAAGCTTCCAAAAGAAAGAAGATCGTCATCACAGGGGATAGAGTCTTCCATGTTTACTTGGTCATTTTGGGAGGTGGAAGCAAGTTTGTTTTTTACTGGAGGTAAAGGTTCTTTTCCTCTTTTAGACAATTCCATGTGACGTGTATATGCATAACAATACTCAGGGTCATGGAAGTCTTGGAAAAAGTGACACCAATCCACTTCAGCAACATGGTTCCTAGGAGTAGGAGTAGGAGGAAAGGAGGTCTTGGCCTCAGAATGACAAAAAATTGCATGTCATTCACCTTTCAATTAAGAGAAAGTATTTGATTGTTCATGTTCATTAACAACTTGAGTGTTTCCGAACTTTCCCTTTCTTCAATCCTTGAAGTTTGGGCAAGTGGAGGTTCATACCGAGGACCCTCATTTCTAGGTACATCATTCCTAGGTCTCCCGTTAAAACGGGGCTGCGCTAAAGGTGAAGGAATCATACCGGATTCCTCCATGTTTCTTTCAATTTCCAGGGCACTAGTCTTGGCCGCATCTAAAGTTTGCATTGATTTATATTTTAATATGTATTTTACATTCGGATTCATGGCGGTCATGTAATAATGGAACAAATTGTTCCCATATGGTTGGGAAGCAGTTGGGATCCTATTCAAGGTTGAGGTAAAGCGTTGATTAAAATTTTGTATTTGCTCACCCTCATGGATGGAGATGGTCGTGAAATCCATGAGTAGGGAAGCCACATCATCCGCCCCTTGGAAATGTTTCTTGAATTCTTGGATCATAGTGTCCCAATATGGGATAATATCATTAGGAAATAAGCGATACCATCTCGTTGCTTCACCTTTGAAGGTTCTCACAAAAAGTCTAATGATGACATCGGGAATTGTTATGTCCATAAGCGCTAAGGCATCATAGAAGTTTTGTACATGTTCTTCAGCACTCAAAGTACCAGTGCCACTAAACTTGGGAAGTCTATTTGGGGCATCCGCAGGTATGTCATGAAGAGGTCTGGCCGACCTCAAAGGAGTGTCGGGTTGCCATGGAATTGCCATCAGAACAACTATGGGTTGAACAACAATAGTTGTTGAAATGATGGGAGAAACAACTTGAGGATTAGTAATTGTTGTTGGATTAACTAAAGTTTTCTTTAGTAAGGGGCTTTGAATAGGAGAAGAGGAAGAGGGTGACTCAGTTCGCACTGCAGAGGTAACAATTTTCCCTGGTTTCCTAGGTGTATGTGTCTCACTACTTGTTTTCTTTCATGAACTTTGACTTCTTGTAACCCTGGGGGACACTATTTCCTTAGTCTTAGGATACTTGCACCCTGCCAGCTTGCAAGGGGCTAAGTAAGTACTTTGAGTACAAGGGGTGTGTTAGAATGATATTACTCTTTCTAAATCAATGTAAAATAACCCAACTAAAAAAAAAGCTTTGTTTTCTTGTTCTTCTTGAAGTGGAAGGTAAGGTATGACAGACTTATAACTTCTCACGCTAGTTAGAACAAGTGAGATCGAAGATCAACCAAGTAAAAGGAAAGGAAAACTTGATGGTATTTATAACTCCCAGATGCAATGGAAATTGCAAGGAAACTGAACTATAATGAGTACCAAAGAAAATTCCAAAGGGTCACTGAAAGATCTTGTCAAAAGTTTGTCAATGAGTAGGAAAAGGACCACAAAGAATTTAGGTCCAATGTTTAATACAAGTTTGGGATACAGGAAAATCTAAAGAGGTTTGTAATCTCCCCAGTTGAGTCGCCAAAAAAGGGCAGGTGTTATAAGCAAAATCTGTCTGTAAGGACGGATCCGACCTATCTGGCTGTGAAGCCGGTTACAGCCCCTTTGGTAGCTCGACACAAGGCAGAGACTATCCGCACCTCAGGTGGTCCTTCGCCTAAGGTGGTAAAGAAGGGGGAAGAATAAAGGTGAAATACTTACAAGAAGTCATTCTCAGGACCACCCACCCTGAGTGTTATCCTTCCTTAGCTTCCTGGATGGCCGAAATGGCCTGGGGGGGTGAAAATTATAGACAACGAGATGAAAATGAGCTTGCTGATTTTTAGGACAACGAACTAAATAAAGTGGACAGCGAGCTGTTCACTTCCTTAAAGTGTTGGAAACTGTCCCAAAATGGGTCACCGGGGTAAACCGGTATCCTGCGTAAATAACCAATGAATGCTTTAAGTAAAAGGGTATGAAACAAGGGTGAAAAGGGGGTTTAAAAGCTACATCCAAGTACTTTTAAATGGCTGTAAATTGTGAACAACAAGCTTTTCAAAGATTTCAAGGAAAGGGAACAAGCCCAGAATGGCTCGATACCCCCCAGGGTGACACGGGAAGTGACCCCGAAAAATTGTTAAATCAAAAAAGGGCTATAAAAGTGGATGAACATCTTAGTAACAAGATGTTACAACTATGATATAAGGAAAATTATACTCAACTTCAGTTTTTGTTCATGAGTGAAAAGGTGGACTGACGAAAGGTTGACTTTTAAAAGTATTTTATTGATCAATTTTTGTTTTTATCACATGCCTTGGCCACCACACTATTTTAAAGGTTATCTCGATCAGTCAAACACATCCTGGAACTGTGCCAACTAGTATAAGAAGAGTAGTCCTAGCAGTCCACGATGGTTAGGTTGAAGAGTACCCCATGCAGTTCATAGAAGTAGGGGTTAGCCACTTCTTGTCACTAGCGCTTTCGGGCTCTTAAAGCCGCTTGGATGGAAGAAGGATACCTACAAAAAGGAAGAGGCTCAGGACCCCTCTAAAGAGGGTTTTTGTTGAGCTTACCCAAGCAGAGTAGTATTCCAAGCGAGATAAGCTAATCAACTCATTGACCGTGTGGTACTGAGGAAAGACCACTCGACTTATACTAACTAGACAACTTCCGAGGGGCTCCTGATGAAGACTCCCTGGCTTTGACTCTTAATGTTCTATGAAATTGAAATTGCATAACATGAAATACCAGACCATCCACGTGGTGAGGTCACGCCTTGCTTTCAAAAGTGTGCCTCCTGGTTACTAAAATTGAAATCTATCTTGAAACTATATACATGAAACAAATAAATAGATAAGTGACATATATGTCATGGCTAGATAATATGTGTATGTAAATATCTAAATAATATAAGTTTTTTGTTTTCTGTGTATGGGGTGGACCCCTGAATTGTTTTCAAGTTCCTTTTACGGCGTTTTGCATGTATTTAGCTTGTTGATTATTCATGGGCCCTTTTTGGGGCAGCCACCTATAGATTAGTGAGCGAAAAGATGATACGATGAAAATATAACAGGATTAGATAATTACAACATAACAATTACAACATTCAACCCAAAGGAATGGGTTGAGACTTTTTGCAAGCGACAAAGCTTCCATATGCATGAAGGCCCCAACTAACTCCTTGTATGGGGATTGGAAATTTAGTGTTTGAAATACAAGAGATGTGATTGTTATCTACACAAGTATTAACCATATTTTTAGCATGAATTCACAAGTGGATCATTGAAACGACTTACACAAATCGAAAATATAAACATTGATATGTATATCAGAAATTTTTGGAGTGAGTGCAAGTGATAATTAAAGTGTGTATGCAAGTGATTGGATAGGATTTACCGATTGAAATGTGTGTTTTTCTTTGCTGCCCTACTGGCCCCTTTGCCTCAAACAGGTCTCTAAATGGTCCCCAACCGCTTAAGAGAGGCAGCATGGGTGACCGGTTGTATCCTTGTAGGCAAACAACAAAATTTTAGTATTTATGTATGGAAAAAACTGAAATAAACATAACAGAAATTTACATATAAGAAATATATAACAACCAACTAAAATGGTTGTCCCGTGGGGGGAAATTGACCAAAATGATCAATTTTCCTGTTTGGGATAGCAAGGTTAATGGTAAGAAAACATAACAGAAACATACATGAATGAAAAGATGAAGCAAACAAGTATGGACAACCAGCTATGAGGTCTATTTAAGGGTTCT